>LXGU01000095.1:0-100968 GCA_001640685.1 Catunica adiposa
CCCTAATTGAGCTAACCGGGCGTTTTAGATTGGGTGTTCTTAGAAGAAGACAAAGATATAATTGGTTATATTGGAAATGCAAATTTTGTTGAGGTATCGGGGCCCACTTTTACGGCTCTCAGGCCGGGCCGGCGGTCGCCCATGGGAAGCCAGGGCCCCGGTGATAATCCTTGTATGTTGCCATGCCACTATTTGTGGCGCGGGTACCGTCGTATTGTGGCTAAATAGGACCATGGGTAGATAGATATAAACCAATACATACAACATTTGTTTTACGTTACAGCCGCCAGGTTGTGGTTTCCACACCTGTCAACAGCTGTGAGTCCCGTATATATAACACAGTGTTATATTTAGGTTTATACTATAGAGTATATACTGTATATGTGTGTCTTTAACCCTAATATATTGATCTCTATATATAGACCCTATTGATGACCGACGATATCTATACACTTTGAGGAAATTTTTGTTGAGCAATATTCATAGCTACACTTAATCTATAATGTAGAGCTTTTAGAAACATAACATCAAAATAAGCTTGCCGAGTTAAGAGCTTGTCGTCTCCCTTCTATCGCAACCCGCCCTTCAGCCGTAAGTTGACACTAGTAGTGCATCCCTTTTATAAATAATATTCCATATTCAAAAACAAGATATAAGAGAAAGTCACCTATATACACAGCATATCAGCTGAAAAGTTCACCCCAAACCTCAGAGGAGTGGGTCCAACCCGCCAGAAATAATCTTTAAACTGAGGTCCGGTCCCTTACACTCTTATACAACTCACCAGCTCAATACTATCTCGATTTCATAGTTTATTGAGACCAGACACTACATTGAATTCAAAAGCTCAAGAACTACATTCAGAAACATAACATGGCATGACATGACTGAGGAGTGGTGGTACTTGAGTAGATGATAATGATTGGCATCACTGCCACTTGCCATCAGCAGGCTATGGTGGATGATGTACCAGGTTTGGCTGGCTTAGTTTGGTAGATGAGGTATGACAGGAGGGGAAATTGGTTGGTCATAATCATAGAAGGCTTGGTTTAGAGGGAGAAAGATGATGAATGGGCCAGGAAATAGGCAGTATTGATTGGCGAGTTAACAAGAGTTCTGAGATACGTTAGACTTCATGATCTATAGGCGGTATATGTTGGGGACAACTCAACTACTAGTGTATTGTGACTTGACGTGGATGTTGATTTGGTGATGCAAACAAGTACCCACAAGTACCCACATGACCTATATATGAGAATAAGGATCGACTTAGGATTAGAGCCTACAGAAATCCATAGACATTGTCGAAAGATACCAATTTGCCCTTCTGATATAACATGTGATTGGTGACTTACCTTTCAGGAGGACTTCACTCTTGATCCAATATATGGAACGGGGCTTGGCCAAGTATCATCAACAACTTTCCTCGCATCCAAAAAAAAAAAAAAAAAGCGAGGCAAAAGATCATCTAGCCACCTACATAATGAACCAACCAGTGGGCTACTATCTTCTTAGAGAAAGAGTGCGCCGTCCACTATCAAGGTCACCTCCCGATTATGATCACATCGGAAAATCCTCTCCAGAGGAGATAACATGCTCAATTCGTCCATTGCTAGATATTTGCACAAGCTGAAACGTACAGTAGTCTCTGCATATGCAGACGCCACAGGATTTAAGATATGTAACCTACTACATAGTACAGCCCATAGGAAGCGTGAAGAACGTACCAATTTGTAATTTTCCCATATATCGTCTATTAAGTGCTTGAATTATTGCCATGCTGGTGATTTCTATTACATATCTGTCTCGTCTATATTCCTGCCTGGGTTCCACATTAGACGCCGCCAGTCACGTCTCTCCGATCCTGTAACCACATCGCCATTTTATATTGCCTCTCCTCGACGATCACCAATGTTCATGATGTCTCATCTTTGTTCAACAACAAGGCGGTGACACTCTTCAACCTAAGACATACCTATCCCGATTGGTCTCCGCCAGTTTAAAGTCAGTCCGAGGAACCCGCGGGTTGCCCTAAATCCGACTCGATGGTTGTAGGTCCCCCGATAACATATAAGATGTAAAGCTCAGTGTCACGGCTATTGGGCATGATTATGGGGTCCGCGGACTAGTCTAGCCGCTTTGTGTTAAGAACAAAGCCATGGTAACGTTGTGTAAATTTCATGGTGTCAGATATGTAAGTAGGTTTGTTAGGCCATTGATATCACTATAGTGAGGGTGTGACATCAGCTGGTCGAGCAAATGCCGGTTGGTTCAACGTGAATTCTATGGGAGCGAAGGAGACAAGTTACCATATGAAATAAATTGGAATGAGTTGGTGTTTCCGTGCACGTTGTTTCGATCATTATACGGCATCTATTTGCTTCATGTGGTGCTTTTGTACGTCAGCTCTGACCATAATCACGATAAATCCGGATATCACGGCTTTCTAACAAGAGCTTCAAGCCCAGACATCTTGTACTATCCCCATCCCACCAGTCATTAAATCTCTCAGCTCTATTTTATTCTCCCTTTTGATCTGCATCTTCCACGTAGCATTTCAAATGACCCCCAAATACTTGTTTTCTGATCCTCTTGTTTGTCTTCGCCCCTCGTCGTTCCCTCCAGACCAACCATTACAAAATAACCCCCGTTAGCCAACGCAGTCTCCCTGGAAAAGTCACCTAGCTTATTGCTCCTCAGTCACCGCCAGCTAGTCATCTGAGTAAATCAGCATGGATCAGCAAGGATTTAGCGGATGTCATGGAGGCGCTGTCAAGAATATGAGGATATATTCAATGGCGCAAGGGCGATTACGGATGGTTAGAGGACGAGGTGGCAACGATGCAGGTAGTATGAGAGCAGGCAGCAGAATTATATATGCATAAAAAGTATAATGGGGAAATGAATACATATAACATTACATTGTGGAGTTTATCATAGAATTTGCAACCCTCTTAATAAATTCACATACCTGGATTAGAAAGCATGTACCAACAGTTAGGACTATTTTTTTCTTTTGCTCAAGCGCATTCCGGACTAAATATTTGTTTGCCTATCATTCATATATAGAAGCTATGCGTTTCCTTCCCGAGTTCGGCCGTTGTCGTGCATAGATACCCAACCACACCGTCCACTCCACCAGTACCTGTTCCGCGGGCCCATTGTAGGACAATGCCATTATAGGCGACTCGCCCAATACTAATGAAGGGTTATCGCTATATGGACGATTACAAGATTGGCATAATACCGAGGATCAAAAGTATATGGGGAACCCGAGTCGTATCAAACGTATTCATCAGCGTACATATCATGGTAGCGTAGGATTGAAAATCATCACGTTCTGGCCAAATCCTCAATGTAGGGCCTGATATGGTGATATGTATGATGGTAGAGAATCAGATGGGCCTTCAATCGCTGAACTAGTGTTTGAGATCAGATTTCATGGCATCAGGTTTCCGATTACCCATTTTACAAAGAATCTAATGCTTGAAACTAACCCAATGCCCCCATAATCCCCTCTCAACGATCCCCAAATCACATTTATCTCTCCACCCTCTCTCTCTTGCTCAAAAAAAAATACTGGTACTCTCTGCACAGTAGTTTCATCTTTGACCGCCTGGCCCCCAACGATTTGTGAAAGCGCTGAGCCCTCGGGAAGATGTTGGAGCCGAGATCATGCTGTATTTGCAGAGACGCCTTTTGAAGCAACAGGGTCTTGACAGATTTTGGGGCAGTGGAGAGTTGCTCCAGAGGGGGCGGCGCAGAGCACTACAGGGCCGGTTTGAGAATTGAGATGGATGGAACAGATATATTAGAGGGAAGCTCGAACTTAGAGATGACGGAAAACATGAGATCTGGGACCTGGAGATCTTGATACAAATCGTTTCGGACAGACGGTATCGATAGATTAAAATGTAGGTACTGCAGACGTAAATTGCTGGCAGAAGGAGTTACTACTAGTCCATCATTGATTGGGGAATGACCGCTTATAATAGTAATAATAAAGTTCATATGCCTATTGATACCAAAGGCATGACATCGGCAAGCAGATTAGCTATAGAATTATACTTACCAAACCCCTCTAAAGACCCTCAGCCTAATTATCCCAATAGAACCTGGTCCCGTCAAGGGGGAAATTTTAGACTAACTCTAGACATCTTTCACATTATGTGTCTCTGTCATGATTCAGACATCAGAAACAACCCCACGTAGTGGCACAGCATCGGCCATTCCAACTTCCAGAGAGGAGAATAGACACAAGTCAGTTCGAGACGCCGATCCTGTTTTGATCGCTAAGTTCCATTGAGCTAATGATTGATGCCATAATCTCTATCTGACACCAAAATCTTTCAAGCCAGGAAACCTGGAATGTACAACCTGATCGAACGTCGTTATGTAGGACATCTGACTAAGCATCATCCTTCGAGACCAAATTTAGAGGCGGGTTTTGTACAGCTTATGAATGACGTTGACTTTGCACTTCATCCTTAATCCTAGTAGCTTCAGTAGTTGATTGCCAAGACAGATTATCAACGGACTGTCCGCTAGTGCTTTAGGGTCACTAAAGAAAGCAACAGGACAGCTCAAGTAAAATATTGCCGTTTTGGGCTTGCGGTATGCTTACAACTAACTTATGTCAAATGCTCAAATTCCGCTTGAACCATGTAATTAAGCATCATTAAACCTTAAGACGCGCAAATTGTCGCAATGTTTGTCCAAAACACCTCCATATCATACTATCCAAGATCATAAAAACCCAATGCCAGCATCGTAACCGCTGCTAGATTCAGCTCGCCGCAGGCCTTGGGCTTAAAACGCATTCCTGTGGCCAGTCTCTCCACAACCTCACCTGACGCTAACGAGCCGATTATCCGTAAAATCCACATCCAAGACCGCGCCGTCTGCCGAGTTAGCTTAGGTGGTCTTTCCACAGCATTAGCCGCCCACGGCACCTGGCATCCACCCCTAAGAACTACAAAACAATCCCAACTTGAGGATTATCCAGCACTTTATGGGGCAGACCAGGACCGATAAGCTTGGATTGGATAGAAAATTCCATACAGGCCGTCGGTCTCCTTTGTCTCAGAGGAGGATGGTTTGGTTGGGGGTTTGAGATGTTGGCCAGCGGCTCGTGGATTGTTTGGGTGTCTCAATGTTGTAGGAAGAGAATAAATTCCTGATTCCGTTCCGCATATCTCCGCTGTAGTTAGTCGCCACTGGTTGTTTTCATCCCAACATCACACAAGTCCCCATAGGTTTCGGGACAGACGGCGCATGATAATCCCGCTGCCTGCCCATTTACTTGGCTAATCACCGCCTACTGACTCTCCTCTCGCTTCCCCTCGCACATACAACTGCATTCCCTATTACCTCCCTGCTCCTAATTTCTATAACCAAAGCCCATTTTCCTTCTAATTCGCATCGTCATACATCAATATCTTCCCCTGTCCACCATGGCCCAAGCCAACAGGAGCAAACCCCCAATAACCCTCTCGCCTCCCCCAAATGCCCATTGCTCCCTGCCTCAAGCACTTTGGCCCCTCAAGTCCGCCATAGTAGACTAAGGTATAGATAAGTGCTTTTGCCGTGTCTCTAGGCGGCACATTGTCGCTTCGTAACGGACCGCCGGCAACCCAAACATTCCCAAGAAAAAAAATTAGTGGCCACTGCGTTCGATTTGCTGTGACAAAAGAGGAAGGAATGACACTTAGTTCACAATTTTTAGGCATTGGTGAGGTCACTGACAGGGGAAGGGACTTGTGCTGGAGGAAGAGAAATGGGTAGCAGGGGGAAGGTGGCCAGTGACATCGTCGTTTGTCCCCGTAGAAGACAAAAAGAAGGGCACAGAAGTTTTGTACGCTTTCGATAGGGTGTTTGTATTTTCTTTTCTTTTTTTGATATAGGAATTCTTTTTATATGGAATTACTGCAGAACTCAGTGACTGGATTCTGGGGTCTGAATCGTCTTTCCTCTGTTTTCTCAAGGCTGGGCTGGGCTTTGTAGATAGTGGGCAGAGTATCACGAAGTTGAGATGTGTTCTGAAGTATATCGTGAAGTGTAGCCTAAAGCTCTTTATGTGGATTTGTCAAGGCAAAGAAACACATTATATGAACCACCCTACCAAACCCACCCAGCCCACCAAACCAACTGGACATCCAAGAACAAAGAGCACCCCCAAAATCCACAAAAAGAGTACAAACTCATGCAGTGTCCGGATTTCGGCACATTTCTCCCATTATTTTTGATTTTATCCCTTGATTAAATACATGTTTTAATGAACACCCTTGTCGTGACGCTTTCAACAACCCCAGCTACTTTCTTCTTTTCAGCAGTTCCCAACGCTACCATCGTGCTTCTGCTTATAAGGACCTCCCACTCCCCATCTCCCCGGCTCCGCATCTGGTTTCCATTCATCTGGTTATTGGTTCGTCATTGATTGTCTCCATATTGAATCTTCATATCCAAATCTGTCATTTTAACAGTGGTTAGCCCCTTGATCAATGCCCAAACATTCTTCTTAATATTTGGCCTATGTTTATCTTGCCTCTGTTTGCTCCATCATAATCGTTTACGAATATCTCACGACTCTATATTTGAATCATCGCACACCCCCCATAATATACCTATACCACGTACACGTCCATCCAATATCTCCATATCCATAATGTCTTCCTCCGGAATTAACTGGGACACTGGCTTCCCTGAGCCTTTCAACGGTGGTGAGTTTACACATCTTCCCGTCCTAATCCTATCTCCATAACATCACCACCTTGATACTAACTTCTCTCTCCTCCAGAACGCAACACTACTCTCCGCTACCCCGGTGCCAAGGTCGGCCCCAATGCTACCCTCGGCTCTACTGAAATCGATCCCCAATCCTTCGAAATGCGCACTCGTCGCTCATTCCACACCCAAATGAAGCGTATCGGCACCTTCCGTCCTAACCGCCACAACACCCGCCCCTCGGCCTCCTTCACCATAGACTCCGCCCTCATCACCGCCCTCGGTCCCTCCACTGCCCACTATGTCTCCTCACCCACCACCATGTCACCCACGTCAACCGCTGGGTCTACGGGATCATCAGATGCGGGGGCCGCTGGTATGTCCACGGCCAACACCTCAATGCCGAGTCTGGAGGGACACCCGAGGGCTAGTATGACGTCAAGCTTGAACCTTTGTGATCTGGCTGCCATGGCGAACAGTGGAGGTGTGCCCCACGATGATGAGCGGCCGATGAGCTCGGACTCTACCTCTAGTAACGGTAGCAAGCGCCGGGGCTTCGGCCGGTTGTTTGGACGGGGAAACAAGAATGGACAGTAAGCTGAATGCCAAGCAAGCTACTCGCCCATGTTTCTATTTTCTTTCTGGGTCGGCCATTTGATTTCTTTCTTTTGTTTTGTATTTCTTTTATTTTCTCGGCATTTTTTCCCTTTGTTTTTACGTTTCAGCGAGGAGTCTTGATATCACAGGATGTGATTTTTAAACAACAACAACCACAATTACTACTTTCACTATGATGAAGCATAAATATTCAGTTTCGACAGCCTGCATTGCGGCCCACTGCCATTAATCCTTTCGTTTATCTCTATTTTCTCATATTTTGTCCTACCACAACTCATTGCGTTCTCCATCCACCAACCACTTGCAGGTTGGAAGGTTCACCTCACCACATGCCGTTCTATGAAGCCAACGGGACCATCACCTGTCAAGTAGCTGGCTAGTTTCCTATTCATTCGCTTTGTTTTTTGTCTTAATCTTGTTTTCATGTTTTCTTTTCCTTTATGGCATTCACATTCTTTATCATTAGTATTATCCGCATCTTCATTATTTAGTTATTATTCTGTGGTGGTTCGAGGAATAATTAGTTGTATGCGTTATGAACCTCGCAGCATCATTATCGCTATTTTTCTACCATTGATGGCAATTATCAAAATCTACTACTTCCATGGGAAGCATTTTCTTGTATACTGGCCCCCTTTATTGTAACCGTGACTCGTTGGGATTATTGATACATATGTTACATGTATTGAGCTATGCATGCTCGATAATGACACATAGATGAGGGATCCAAGAACATGTGATTATGCTGTGAGGCTATCGTCAGCCAGCAGAGGATATGTCATTTGATAGATAGTAAGCTTTAGTAATGTAACGCATCAGCCCAATAGGATCTGCTTCCTTGTATTGTGTATGTGTGGATATAATACTGTACACCCCGGACTCCATCGTCCCACTATGCCTTATTTATGCCCAACATCCAACCCTCGATATCTTCACCACTCGCAACCACTCGCAACCCCTCACGACCCCCGATAAGTCGAGTACCCATATGGCGCCAACAAAACCGGCACATGATAACTCTCCCCCTTCTTCACCTCAAAGACCACCACAACCTCCGGGAAAAAACTACCCCCTTCCCCAAAATACTTCTCCGTATCAAACCGCAAAGTCCATCTCGATTTCTCGCCCCCAGCGGCCGCCAGTGCCTCATCCAAGGGTTCCGACCATGTCTTGATGCGCCCGTCGGTGTCTGTAGTAGCGGAAAACACGGTGGTGGGAGAGTGCGCGGGGGTTAGGGTCACGGGGACGGTGGCGGCGGGGCGGCCGACGGAAGTGTCGAGGATGTGGCAGGTGATTGGGGCTTTGGACATTGTGGCAGTGTATGTCTTATTGGTGGATAAGTAATGTTGAAATGTAGATGTGTATGCAGACTGAGAAATGATGAAATGAAATGATTTTGATGAACTTGGATGAGAGAAAGCCGATGTATTGACTTGTGATGGAGTTGCTATCTTATATGCTTTGGTCGGAATCGGCCGCCTTGCATTAGCCTTCCACCCCAGTCCCCTGCGTTTATGTGGGCAGCGGAAATGTGGGGCATAAATCGCGGGGTTCCCCGAATGTTAAGCTCTAAAGAAACTCAAAAGAAGCTTGAATGGCACAAACTCACAGAAGATTTACATTAATTTAGTTCAGTATAATATACTATAAAACGCATCATGAAGATACCAATTTCTGTAAAGATAAAAAATATTTATGACAAACATTAAGCATTATTCGTAAATCGTCTAAATACAGTCTACACTCCACCCATCTCCTCATCACTGTCATCCCGTCCCGTACCGTCCCCCCACCTCTCCCCACTATCTCCCGTACTTTCGTCCTCTTTCTCTTTACTCTTCAAATCCCCAACCTGAACACCTCTACTCAACACACTAACTCCATGATCTTCTGACAATAACGCCGTCCTCGCCGACTTTTCCACCGGCAAACTAGCCTTATTAATAGCTACCTTTCTCCCACTATCCTCTTCACTCCCTGGTACCTCTTGTCTTTTTCTCCTTGGTCTAAACTGCGGCGTTGAGAAAAATGGTACAGCTCCCGCCACAGCTCCTGCCGGCCTCCATGGCTCTTGGAATCTGAAGTCCGGCTGCTGACTCATTTCCTCCTTCTGTGCATCCTCTGGCACTGGTGCCGCCAGTCTCGACTGAGCGTCATCACTAATAACACCGTGAAAGGGGGCATCGGGCGCGCGGATCTTGCGGCGCCGAGGCTTCCAGTCAGGATCACGGTCGTCGCGGAATTCCTTGTTCCGCGGGGGCTTGGCGAGAACGGGAACACTGTCGGTTTCGCCTTTGATTTTCTTGACGGCCATGAGATTTTCGAGAAACGTTGCTTGTTTTTTGCGTTCGCCATTGAGATCGCGGCCGGGGACCACGCGAATGCCGTGGGTTTCTTTGACTTCTGTGAGATTGGTGTCGAGGCGAGGTTGGATTTTGCGTTCAGTAGTGAGGAGGCGTGTGGATGATGCGGCAAGAAGATCCACGGTATCAGCCATGGAAGCAACTCGCGGTAATGGATTCTCCTCGTCTCTTTGGGCAAATATCAGTTCAGTTCCCGTATTTTCTGCCCAAGTGGCTTCAAATATGCGCCCTCGATACGCTATAATAGGAGTTTCGGAATGTAAATCCAAAATCTGGACTTCTGCCGCCTCTAATTCCTGTTCTACTGGTTCATCTGTCGTTTCAGGCTCCTGTGTATCTGGAGCGGCGGCCTTAGACTTTCCCTTGGTGCGCTTCTGACCTACGTCGTCATCATCGTTATCAGCTTCTTCCCGCTCAGCTTCCTCTTCATCATCTTCTTGCTCAAGGTCATCGGCAGCGAACCGGTACCGTGGTTTTGTGGGAGCGCCAGTATCTGGGTTGGTAGGATCACCAATCCATGACGATAGGTAGCCACCGCGACCAGCTTGGGCGACTTGTCGAGAGTCGCGAGTCGTAAATTCGGGGATTGAAAGGTCGAGAGTGATATAGAAGGTCTAGAAAGAGGGTTGTTAGCTAAGATTGTTTTGGAGAGAAAACGGGTCCTTACGTCTGTCTCGGTGGTTGAATATTCGTACTCATATTCGTCTTCGGAATCGTAGTTTGGAATTTCGGTTTGATATGCTGTGGGTGCTGGACGGCCGAAGCTGCCAGTCAGCATTTCATGTGTTTCTATTAACGGTGCCATGTTGATAGGGGAACCCAAAATGCTGGTAATATCAACTGGAATCAGCTGGTATTCGCTACTTGCGAAGCTTTATGCGGCTTGACATCGTCGCAAAGGAATTTAAGCAGCTGAATCGCAGAAATTATGGCGGACCGCTCCCACTTAAAACCGAGCTGTTGTCAGCTGTCAAGTATTATCCTGCCCCTTGGCTTTGTCACACGTAGAGTAGTATTGTTGGATTCAGACGTCACCGATTTAGTCATTTACAAGCGCAAGTACTAGTCATAAGCGGAGGATTTACAGCGCTTTTTGGTTGATTATTGTATAGTAAGCTCCCTACAGAGGACTCAAAATAGGCACTGGTGTCATTTCACTTGAGTCACTAGCGACTATGGTAAATTTTATAAATGAAGTTATTGATGTAGACTTTCAAAATGAGATGAGCCAAGTATCCTGTTCATGTTTATTAATTAACCAAATTCTTTGATCTCGCTTTTGTGTTCCGCTCCGAGTTAAATTGCTTGCATCAAAACGTAACCCGCCCGCATTACAACCTTCTAATTTGAACGATTCCGAAGGCGGAGCTCACTCATTGGATTTTCCTACCACCGCAAGACGACACAAAAATCCAACCACCTGGGGCCAGTTTCTCGCAATACATAAGCTGCTCATCCCATATCATCTTTCACAATGTCCAACAAAGTTCACCTCATCGACTATGTTGCCGGTAACATTCGCAGTCTCGTAAATGCCATTGAGGCCGTTGGCTACGAAGTTGAATGGGTTAAGACCCCCGAAGATGTCGCCAAAGCCGATGTAAGAACCTTGCTGGAGACTTCATTATAATCATCTCACTAACATATCGTCCAGAAACTTATTCTTCCCGGTGTCGGCCACTTCGGTTTCTGTATGACCCAGCTTGCCAATGCCGGCTTCCTCGAGCCCATCCGTGCTCACATTGATGCCAATAAACCTTTTATGGGTATCTGTGTCGGCCAACAAGCCCTCTTCACTGGCTCTGAGGAGGCCCCCGATGTTGTTGGCCTTGGATATGTCCCCACCTCCCTCAAACGATTTGATGAGTCCACCAAGTCTGTCCCTCACATCGGTTGGAACGATGCTACCACCGGTGGCCTGCCTATGTACGATCTTCGCGGCGAATCCAAGTACTACTATGTTCACTCTTTCATGGCACCGTATGTCCCTGGTGTCCTGGAGGCCGCTGGTTGGTCTGTTGCCGTAGGTACTTACGGTTCTGAGACCTTTGTTGGTGCTGTGGCTAAAGGTAACATTTTCGCCACGCAATTCCACCCTGAGAAGTCTGGCGTCGCCGGTCTCCGCTGTCTCCGTGAATTCCTTTCGGGCTCTGGAGCCAAGTCCCTGGTCCACTCCGTCGAAGGTTTCTCCCCTGAGCTCTTCCGTGATAGCTTGACACGCCGAGTCATTGCCTGTCTTGACGTCCGCACCAACGATCAAGGCGACCTTGTCGTCACCAAGGGTGACCAATATGACGTTCGTGAGAAGGAAGATGGCGGTAACGTCCGGAACCTCGGCAAGCCTGTCGAGATGGCTAAGAAGTACTATGAGCAGGGCGCTGATGAAATCACATTCCTCAACATTACCAGCTTCCGCGACCTTCCCGTTGCCGATGTCCCCATGCTAGAGATCTTGCAGCGCACCAGCAAGACCGTGTTCGTCCCCTTGACCATTGGCGGTGGTATCCGGGACACCGTTGATGTTGATGGTACCAAGGTTTCTGCCTTGAACATCGCTACCATGTACTTTAAGTCTGGCGCTGACAAGGTGTCCATTGGCTCCGATGCCGTCATTGCCGCCGAGGAGTATTGGGCTGCCGGTGCCAAGCTGTCCGGCAAGACTGCCATCGAGCAGATTTCCCAGGCGTACGGTAACCAAGCTGTCGTCGTCAGTGTCGATCCTAAGCGTGTCTATGTTTCCTCGCCATCCATCACTACCCACTCTGTTGTCCCCACTGCGACCCCCGGGCCTAACGGCGAGGGCTTCGTCTGGTACGCGTGCACGATCAAGGGTGGTCGTGAAACTAGAGATACCGATGTTGTCCAATTAACCAAGGCCGTTGAGGCTATGGGCTGTGGCGAGATTTTGTTAAACTGCATTGATAAGGATGGAACGAACAGTGGGTATGACTTTGAGTTGATTAACCAAGTGAAGGGCGCTGTGAAGATCCCGGTGATTGCGTCGAGTGGGGCGGGTGTGCCGAAGCACTTTGCTGATGTTTTTGAGAATACAAAGACGGATGCGGCGTTGGGAGCAGGTATGTTCCACAGAGGGGAGTACACAGTCAAGCAGGTCAAGGACTATTTGCAAGATAAGGGCCTGAAGGTGCGCCAGTTTGAGGCGGAAATCTAAAGAAGGGGAAAGGAGACCTTAACACACAAGTATATAGAATCATTTAAATTTCATGTTATCACGATATTCTATTGAAATTATACATTGTTGAAAATACACATATATTGAGACAGATTATCAATCAAGAACTGGCTTCCAGTTCCAAACTAATACTATCAAATAAAATAACTAACTTCAAGAAACGAATATTTTGTCTCGCCTTACTGCATCGAAGCGTAAGCCATTCCAGGTCTTACAACTCCAGCCACATCGTGTGCCACAAGTCCGAAACCACGTTAGGCTTCTTCACCCAAGGCTCCAAAGTTGTCAGATTGAAGCCAACCCAGCGCAAACTCTTAAGGAAGCCTCTGGGTGGCCGAGTCCCGTCGGAAGGCGACTTCTCAATCAAAGCTGCAACATACTTGCAGCCCAACGGACCCTCAGCAAGCTCCATGATGGCAAGAAGCGCGGGCTTCAAGTCTAGCCGGGAAATAGACGGGTCGAAAAAGACAAAAAGCGTCCGCACGTCACTGTTCTCAACCACGAACGCTCTAAAGCTGGCACCGCCCTGGAAATCATAAATTTCCATCCAACCCACAACTGATGAAGCGGGCGACTGGTAGCCACACTCGCTGCTAGAAACAGAAGAGGACCGGCGGTGAATACCACGTGGACACCCCGAGCCTATCGGAGCATCCATCGGAGGCGTCGGTAAGAACGCGGTAGTGTTGCCGCTTACACTGGTCAGGCCGGAGACAGGCTGGGCCGCACCCCTCTCACCAAGGAGTTCGGTCGCCATTGTCTCACAGAAGAGTCTCTCACAATCTTCCCTGATGGTCAGTGCAGCCCCCCCTCGGAGCTGGCGGTCACGGGTTACGGTGCCATTGCTGCGGCCCTGCTTGGGCGTCAGCATGACTTGACCGGCCGCGTTGATAGAGGCGAGAGGGGGACTTGCTGGTGGGGATGGTACATCAGAGGAGGGGACCTCAGGAATACCACTCGGCCCCTAAAAGAGATATGTTAGTATTATGTACGTCTCTTATGATGTTTTAGTGGTCAGAGTGGGGTCTTCGGCTCGAGCCGAATATTGCGGGTCCGTGGAGACAAGACCCACTCTGATCGGGAACTGAAGACTTACCGGAAGCCCCGGTAGTAGAGTAATGGAACCCAGTAACCCGGGCAGTGCAGTCAACCAGGTAGCAGCTCGCCTTGATGTCAACGACATCAGCGGCAGAGCTGCCCCGGTAATTATTACTGGTCATACTGGAATAATTGTAATGCGACATGACTTCTTTTGTCCAGGGTTGCGGTGATATAGAACAGAAGAAGTGTGGCCTCTTTGGCACTTTAATAAATATATGATACGGCGGGGTTGGTGGTGGTGATCGTGGTCGTAGCTGAAGCAGAGACGTCGATCGCGAGAGTTGTGGGACAAGAAGGAATTGTGGGATAGTTTGGAGTCAAAATGACGTGGTTGTTGAAGTAAGCGTTGTAAATATTGGGTTTGTCAAAAAATGACGATGTATATGGTTTTTTCAGATATTGAAAAGACGACGTGAACGAAGAACTTAGTGTTGAGCGAACGAGAATAGTGGTGATAGGAGAGAAGAGTATGGTGCGATTGATGCACTTTATCTATTCCTGCTGCCAAACACTGGCCGTTCGGGCAAAACTTTCCGTCCTTTCCAGACGTTTCCAGTCTAGCGGCTTCCAGACCCAAGTATTGTACCTGTCGGTGAGCGCCTCCAGGGGTGTCATCCACATGATTACAGGGATACTATCCACTGAACGCAGCAACGGGCGGCATCCCAGTCTTGTTAGAATATCCTAGAAATACAGGGGATATTACCTGAAAGGGGTCAATTTGGCCAATCAGAGAGCTGTAATGGGCGGAGCTGCAAACACTGACTGGGGCTTCATGCACTGTATTGCGCAAAAGACCGAGCCACAGGTGGTGATGGCGCAAAAGTAGACTACAATCACTATCACCATGGCTAACACCAACCGGTATTAACTATCAGCAGGTGATGGTGGCGATGTACGTAGCTATCTCCAGTTTTCAGCAGTGTTGATTGCTAATCATCTCGGCTTCTTTTGCCATTACTGTCGAAACTCAACCGAGACACAGATCTCTTTCCATGCGGTTCTCCCCGCCCATCAATAGATCAGTCTTTGAAGTAACTGGACATCAGTCTACAAACCATTGCATCACCTTGAAGAGTATAGCCAACCCCCGTTCCTTACCCGCCACCAGCTAAACCTGGATTGGGCCGTAATGGTGAAAACGTGCAGCAACAGTACGCTCCAAATTCATGCCAAGAGGTTTGAGGGCCATTCACCTGATCGGGCTATGTTTCGACGGCCCACTATTTGTGTTTCCGTATAGTAGCGTGGTTGGATAGAAATATGTTGTAGCTATCGGAAATGCATGATAGTGTCTGCTGTGGCAACCACACCGGCTCGCGGCGGTTCAGGACGATGTCGGAGATGCATATCTACGAAGAAACTTCTTTCGCTTGACCATACAACTGATAAGCCCATGAAGCTTGTAGATGGGATGAGTCTGATATTCGCCACCGGATGATACCCTCTTTGATTGTTTCTTGGGGGATCGTATTCCTTTGAGGCCCATATCTCCAATCTGAAATCCCATCTATGAAAGTAATTCCCCAATACATAGAAATCCCTCCATGGCCATTTCTCCTCTCTGTGGATGCAATGCATCCACTGCTCTGAGCCCGTGCTGTCCTACCTCGCATATCGCAACCTTCCAACCCCGCCTGAATAATCGCAATCACCAAGCGGCATGCAGTCGGAGCATTATAGTCCACAAGCAGAAGCCAAATCAAGCATTATTATGTGGTTTTTTGTTGGAAGACCCTGAGATCATAGGCGGTGAATAAAGTACGAGTGGTTGGTTCATGCTTCCCCATTGGCCAAAGGTTTTTTTTTCTATGATTGTATAGCTACCGTAATATAGGGTTGAATAGATCAATAAAAAGCGGGTTTTCTAAGTCTCAAAGTAAAGTTACATGATATAAGTGCCTCAAAGGAAATAAACGTTACGAGCTTGAGTCTTTCCAAATAGGATACATATACCATGGACGAATGTTTGGCCTAATGCACATATTCCCGTTGAACCTTTTCCATCGTCCCATAAAACGTTTCAATGCCCAAAGGGTCTTTCCTAAACAAGTCAAAGCATAAAAATGTGGTTTTGCTATCGATAAGTGATTGTGACATAAATCTTCTCACTCAGTAATCGTTCCTTTGATGTCTGAGCTAGTTAAAGCCTTACTGTCCTTGGAAACTCTTAGTGAGCTCTAGTCAGGCCACTAGTGTCGTGCAGTGCTTTATATCAGAGAAGTTGTGGCACCAAACAGCCAACACTAGACCCGAAATTGTAGAAGTATCAAAGGTGACAACACGTTTAGTGGCAAAAATGAATGTCACCGGGATTCCCATGGTGGGAATAAGTTACACATTGAGTAAACTTGAGAAACTAGCTTTATGAGGGGTCCTAAAGATCGACCGAGAACACTCAGGGACCACCGAAGGACTTGTGATGTATAGAAAAAATGGGCCCGGAATTCTTAATGGTGCCTGGAATCTATGGGGCGTTGTAGATCACGATCGAGCCAGGGCGCCTACGTCAACCTTCCCATTTCTCATACTTAAGGTTGACGTTTCCCTTTATAGTTTGTAGAACAGTCAATCCAAAATTGAGGCTGTCATCTCCTGTCTTAGTCCTATCATTGTTATTGCCGCTTGTTGTCTCCTCCTCAAAATTAACCCCGGCTGTCTCATCTCACCTAAACCACCCAAAGAACCTAAAACGAGGCTCCCCATATTCTAACCCCGTGCTCCAGCCCTCGCCCACGCAAACAATCATAGAGGACAGGGCCTCGATAACTCACTGTCCACTTTGGATCGCGGGCGTCTTTCCTCTGACGGCGGCACAGTCCATCAAAGGCCCCCCAGAACTGGATATACAACGGGAGCTCGGAACTTGGATAACTTGAGTGGCTATTGGGCGTGCTACCTCACCCCATATTATACCCTCCACTAGGTATCAAGTTTTCTCCATCTGGCGTCACAGCGTGTAATTTCATAACACACGCCTCTTGTATATTTCATCGTCATATTTGAAAGCGCTACGCTTCATCCTTGGAAATATTATATTTATTCCCACGACAGCCATTGGGTAACCGTTTTTAGATCTCATCTTTTAGAGGAGACCTGCATATATCGTCCTCTCTATACCCAATTCTGATTATCTTTTCTATATCACTTCAACCACGGAACTTTGATAGTGCCGCAACATACCATCACCAATTCATATCAGCATCCTGCCGAACCACATTTTCATTGTCGCACATAACCACTTTCGACATACTCTCATACATACATACTTGCATACATCCAACCTATTGTTTACACAATGTCCAACATCCGCCAACTTCTCACTCTCCGCCCTAAGAAGTCCAAAAAGTCAACACCGAGCCCTCCTCCACCAATCGTCAACCTTATCCCCCGCAGCTCTATCTTATCCCATACCATCCCCTCCAACACCATCACAACTCACTTCACTCCATCCGACCCCTACACTACAACTACCTCCAACCTCCCGTTCTCTCAACAAGCTGCCGGTCCCACTGGCCAGTCAAACTCCTACCTTCACCCCGATCGCCGCACATTAAACCATCAAGCCCCACAGCGCAGACTATACAGAACCCCCGAGGTCCTCCGGTGTCGAAAATGCCGTACCGACGTCTGCTTACAATCATCTGTCCTTGGTGATGGCTTCACAGGGAAATACGGGTCATGTTTCTTGGTTTCCGGCAACGATAATATATCGGGGGGCCTCGAACATGTCCTTCAGAACGTCTCTGAAGGCCAAGTACAGGTACGGATGTTACGAGAGGGAAAACACACACTTGCTGATCTCCGCTGTCGAGGGTGCAATGGGTATCTTGGTTGGAGGTATCTAAACGCTGAGCAAGATTCTGTGAAATACAAAATTGGGAAATATTGTGTGGAGTCGAAGATGGTCTACAAAGATCATGACTATGTCACTGCAGCCGAGTTTCTACCTAACGACGAGCCCAATGTCAAAATTTGGGATTGGCGTACTTTTTAGGACATATATTAACTATGTTCTGGCTTTTCATGGCGATTTTCTTTTTCTTGCAATGCGTTTTCTATGTAACTGGCTCTGCGAGCCAAGTTTCTTATACATTCATTATCGGGTTCTCCCATTGGTGCGCTCACTCCTATTTTTCTTTGTCTTTTTCTTTATCGATACCATGTAATTGGCGTTTACGATTGTCATTTCTAAATTCGGTCTTCAGCTTTCGGCCAAGCGCGAGACTTTCTGCACATCTTTTCTCACTGGCTGTCTGGTGATGTCATTGCCGAAGTCCTATGGGTTCGGTTTCATATTTTAGTGGGTTATTCCAATTTTTCATCTACGGATTGGAAGGATCAAAGCCTGAGAGATACACAGTGTCTCTCTGGGTTATACAACAAGGGTTGTTCAGTTATTCTAAGGTCAACGCTTTTTTAATTGTTCGTTTCTCAATATGTAGCAACATATTAATTTTTATAATATACCTTTATCGGATCATACATGACCTGATAAAATTATTGTAACATCAATATCAAATATAAAGCCCTAAGCACACAACACTCTTTAATCATATCACGCAATGTCTATCTGTTTTTTGTCATATGTTCATATTGCGCTCGTAGTTGCCTACAGTCCTGATTCATGTAGCAACCTTCTGGTATCTATACACAGGTAAAACAAATGAAGACCATGTCTTCCGCTGCAAAACTCACTCTTTTGCACTTGTAGACATCCTATCTACACACCAATCTTCCCATTAGCACTTTTTTTTCTTATATGTAGATTACTCCTGGGGCTCTTCAGCAACGTAGTGCAGGTACGAGCCCAGAAGCTTGATACCCTCGATGTAGTTGCGCTTGTCAAGTTTTTCATTAATCGAGTGAGCACCATCGGTGGAGCTGCCCATAGGAAGCAACAGGACGTTCTTTCCAGTGGCCTGCTCAAAGGTCAGAGTAACGGGGATACTATACAAGGGTATCAAAGGTTAGTTTATATTCAACCTTGCTATCATACAATTCGGTGGAAAATGCTTACCTGCCACCCTCACGGGTGAAGTCGGGCTGGACACCCCAAACACGCTCAACGGCCTTTGCGGCAGCAGAGAAGTTCCAGTGCTTAGGAGAAGCAACCCACCAGTTACCGCAGTGCTGGGGGTACACCTTGAGGGTGTTCTTGCTGCCGAGAGCAGCGAAACGCTCCTCAACGTACTTGCAGACTAGCTCGTTGGTTTTGTCGATCTCCATGTTAGGGACAGAGCGGATTGAGAACTTGCCGATGACCTTGGCGGGAATGACGGTCTTGGCACCGGGCGCAGAGAAGGCACCCTCAATACCATGAAGCGACAGGGAGGGGTATCTCCAACGGGCCATCAAAGTAGGCTTCTTAGTGTCGTGGATCGTGGTCTTGCTACCCAGCGACTCGTAGATGTTGTCCATAGTGAAGGCGATGTTGTCGTAAAGGGCATCCTCATCGGCAGTGATGGGAGCAACCTGCTCCATGATGCCAGGAATCTTGATCTTACCATCGACATCGACAAGCTGGCCCATGACCTTAACAAGGTCGGTCATAGGCTCTTGGGCAGTACCACCGAACACGCCACTGTGAAGGTCAGCGCCGGGGCCCGAAACCTCAATGGAGTAGTAGTTGCAGCCACGGAGACCATAGGTCAAGCAGGGCTTCTCGGTACCCAGCCAGTAGTTGTCAGAAATGCAGACAGCGTCAGCGTCCTTGAACCACTTGTCGGCCTCAGCCATGATAAGGTCATCAAGACCCTCGGAGCCATACTCCTCCATACCCTCAAAGCACATCAGCAGGTTAACGGGGAAGTCAATGCCAGCCTTCTGGTGAGCCTCAATGGCGTTCAACCAGCCCAGGACGGGGCCCTTGTCATCAGTGGCGCCACGACCGAACATCCGACCCTTATCATCGACAGTAAGCTCGAAGGGCTCGGTAGCCCAGCCATCGCTCTTCTCGGCAGGCTGGACATCATAGTGGCCGTAGACCAGAATAGTGCGCTTGTTCTTGTCGTTTCCGTAACGGCCCAGGACGCAGGGAGGGAGGTGAAGACCGGGGTGGCCGGGCTGCTCGCCGAGGTCACGGAGCTCGACAGTAGCTCCAAGAGCCTTCAGCTCATCGGCAAGGAAATGGCCCATGCGAACGACATCAGGGCGGCGGGCCTCCTCAGCAGAGATGGAGGGGATAGCAACAGCCTTGCGCAGACGCTCAATGAAGTGATCGGTAGAGTCGTCGACCTGTTTAAAGAAACCTTCCAACTGGGGAGCCATTGTTACTTTGCGAGCTTGGTGTTGGCGGATGGATTCGGTAAGATAAGTACGATTATATGAAGACGTCGAAGTCGGCGAATAAGAGACAAACGACGAGTGGGTAAACGTAGAAGTTAAAGAATAATGACGTTGATGGGAACGAAAATATGTTGGTAAACCATTATTGGAGAAAAGGCGGCGGCTACTACATATATATTCAGCGGTGCGGGCGCAGCCTGAACCTCGCAACCGCGGGGCCTGAGAGAGAAGGAAGGTGCGGGGCATAACGTCTGGTGCACTTTCCGCGTTGCGCTACAGATGTCTCGTCACTAGCCAAAACACCTTAAAACGTCAACACAGTTGGCTTCCAATCTTACTCAAACTTAGCCTGTAAGCTGTAGATATTCTTGCCACACAGAGACTGCCACAGGAGGTCACTCTGGCCTTCTAGAGTTTGTCTTTTCCGTGAATTATATCTCAAGGTAGCTGTTGGTTACTTCCACGGTATGGTTGTAATCTTTGTGGGCAGTGACCTACTTGTGCTGCTGAAATCACCTTCTACTTGCGGTCAAGTCTAGACCTCTGAGGGAGCGAATGAGGGTCCAAAATAAAAAAAGGTCAGTGTAAGCAGTCAAAAGCCCTGCAAAACTGGATATTTAGCTGGCGGATATGTTAGTCGCACCTACCAACAAAGGGCCCCGTCAGGTCATGTGGGATTTTACTTGGTGTCTTTCCATTGCTGGTTGGTGGGGCCGTATCGTCTGTTTTGAGTGCAGAGTTCTATAATAAATGGTAAGAACGGAACTTTTTACGGCAACATCAGTGAATTACACAGGGCAAACCCGGCAAATGCCGGTGCTGCCCGAGGACTTCCTTGTGTGGCGATTTCCCAAAGCGGTTCTACAGAGCTTTATGTAATGGTGGTATGTTTGAAACGGCGTTCTATCTTAAAATGCACATGATGACATGACTATTGCATCTAATTTGGTTTTGTAAGTTAGGGTTATAATATCATGACTTATGTCTTTATCTCACGTGGTATGTCACGCGACCACAGAGCAGCTTATAAAAAAAAACGCGTTCAGTCCCACTTTTTCTATCCATAGTTCTGGCTAAGGTGGTCAGCCCCCAGTCATTCCCCATACTCAGCCTATCTCTCATGCATCGCCAGTAACTGGCAATCTCTTCCCGTTACATATCGGTTTCAACATCTACACCGACCGCCTTGCATTCACGACTTTGCACTCAACAATTTCGACATCATCGACAGACAACGATTTGACGCGCAGTTCTTGACTGAGATTTTTACTGACCCCCTTCGACAAGTATATTGTGTGAGCGCGCGATCACCTATTGAAATTTCTCGCAGCCTCGTCTTGCACATCTTTACGAGATTGGTGAATTAGTGTGAAGGCCTCACTTTTGGTAAAGACTTTCGCGTCGCAAACCGCAATCAAATTGTCATCCTGTGTCTAGCTTTCTGTTTTCGCTGTGCGAACCGCAATACATCATTTCATCATTGATAATACGTCTTGATTTTCTTACTACAGTTGCTGTATTTCTTGGAGGAGGATTTTATTTGGGGCCTGTCTGCGAATTGAGCTTAAGCTAGTTTACTTTATTGGTATATATCGATCAGGTATTTTCTACCTGACGTTATCACCAAGTTCAATCTCACAACTGGTTATAATTATATTTTTTGAGTTGTAACTCGGGTGTCCAGAGCTGGTAATTATAGCCCCTGGATTGCTGGAGTTTTGTCTATTGGGAGACAGACGCGCGGAACAAAAGAGAAGAGAAAGAAACCAAAAAGAGAACATCAATTATTTCATATCATTCTGTTAGACTGTTCAAGTCTTTCCGTCGGTGTCCTTTGTCTGTCTTTTTATCTGACTATCACCATTATAAACCACACCCCCACGTTGTCACGTGTCCCACCTATTTCCTTTGCACATATTATCTAGATATTTATCATGTCGTCTTCCGTTTTTTTCAAGTTCAAGTCCCAAAAGGAGCCAACTCGTGTTGAGTTTGATGGCACTGGTATCAGTGTTTTCGAGCTGAAGCGCGAGATCATCACCAAGAGTGGTCTCGGTGATGGGACGGACTTCGATCTAGCTATTTACACGGATGATGGCTCCGAAGGTAAGTAACTCTGGACCATTTGACAACCTGTAAATACTAACTAATACGTAGAATATGATGATGATACAACCATCATCCCCCGCTCTACTACAGTGGTAGCCCGTCGTCTCCCGCCTATTAGGCCTGGTGCTGGCAGAGCCGCTCGATACATCTCTGGCAAGATGCCCGTCAATGCTCGTTTCCGCAAAGATGCCCAGAAGTCTGGTGCTCCGGCGAAGGCGGCCCCTGGATCGGCCCCCCCTCCTGTCATGGAGATCAACGACAACATGACTGAGGAGGAGAAGATGCAGGCCATGTTTGCTGCCCAGTCTGCCCAGTGGACTGTCCAGAAAGAGGAGATGGCTCAGTAAGTTGAAACATCCATTGCCTTGAACAAATTACAATTCATACTAATGCGTACCAATAGACAGCAGCCTGTGTTCATGAAGCCTACCAACAAGCGCGCTACCAATGTGCCCGATCATGAGCCTCCGGCTGGCTACGTTTGCTACCGGTGTAGCGAGAAAGGCCATTGGATTCAGCAGTGCCCTACCAACGATGACCCAGAGTTCGATAATCGTCCCCGGGTTAAACGTACTACCGGTATCCCAAGGTCATTTCTCACAACTGTCGATAAGTCTATCGCACTTGCGAAGACCGGGGATGATGAAGAGGGTAGACGTCCTGCGGGTGTCATGGTGAACGCTGATGGTGATTATGTCATTGCGCGTACTGATAAGGCGGCATGGGAGCGCTTTCAGGCTAAGGCTAAGACTTCGGCGGAGGCTACCAAGTTAGAAACATCTGGAAACAAAGATCTTCAGGAGCGTGGACTGGAATGCCCGCTTGATAAGAAAATGTTTGTTGAGCCTGTAAAGACTCCGTGCTGTGGAAAGACTTTTTGTAATGACTGCATCACGAACGCTCTCATCACCAGCGATTTCGTTTGCCCTGACTGCCACTCCAATGATGTACTCATCGACCATTTGGTTCCTGACAACGACGCAGTGACCAAGATCGCTGAGTACCAGGAGTCTAAGGCCCGTGAACCTTCGGTCGCCCCAGTGTCACCCACTGGTGAGACCGCTGAAGGTGCCCAAACTGCGGAGAACCCAGAGGAGGCGACCAAGTCTGTAGAATCTGGTCAACAATCCGATGGCGCTGCCAAACCTTCGTCACCCACTGCTACGAATACTACACGTAGTGTTAACGGGACGCCGGCCCCAGAAACCGCCTCTACCGTTTCTACGGCCACTGCTGTGAACCAAACTACTTCTGTTCCCTTGGCTCCTGAGCAATCTAACAAGCGCAAGCGCCCTGCGGACGATCTTGCAGAAGATCCCCGTATCCCCAAGGCCCCTCGGGCCATGGAACAACAGCGCCATGCCATGAATAGAAACGCCAACATGAACATGAACACTATGTTTCCAATGGGCATGCCTATGGGTATGCCTTTGGTGATGCCCAACGGTATGCCTATGCCTCCGAACATGATGGGCATGATGGGTATGCCGATGGCTCCTAACATGATGGGCATGGGCATGGGCATGGGCATGAGCGGGCCTATGGGAAATATGGGAAACATGGGTAACATGGGTAACAACTTCAGCCACAACAACAACAACCGCGGAAATTGGAACAACAATCGCAATCACAACAACTTCAACAACCGGAATAACGGCAACTGGAACAACAATCGAAACCACATGAACAATGGCAACAACATGATGAACAATATGAACATGGGCATGCATAACATGAACATGAATGGTATGGGAATGAACGGTATGCCAACGCCCATGAACAACATGAACCGTAATCGTCGTGTCCGCCCAAGCGACTACCGCGAGCTCTAGTAGACATTGTCGTCCTATATCTTCATTTTGTTTTCATAAACACTCGCCGAGGCCCCCACAATGCATTATGCTTTTGGGAACTCGAAAGTCGTTGCATTGTATCATCAGTTTCATTCTTGTGTTTTTCCCATCTCCCCCCCAAAAAACACCAAAAAACATCACCAACGGCCGAATATTTCCTTGCCTTTTGGCTCAGGCGTTTGGAGTCTGGATTTGGATCTTTATATTTCATTGTTCTCTGTTCACTTATATCAGAAAACTAGTACAATTGGTGTCTGGTTTCTTATTCTTTGCCGTCGAGTTCAGTGCACTCGGACACGGCCAATTCCCTACGAATTTGCACATATTATCTTCATGTGAAAGGGACACTACGACTGGAGTTCGGCGTTTGGTTTCATATCATTTAGATTTATTGTTTACATCACAAAATACATTTATAATACCCTCAAATTGACTGTTAATACCTGCATATCACGTGAACGCAATATGTGAACATCATGTCATCATTAAACCCTCAGTAAGGGACTATCTATCGCAAACATCCATACATTATCGTCCCTGATCTTTACTCGTCCTCCTCAGGCGGCACGAAGGGGTGAATGAGCATATCACTGAACTTCTCTAATCTCTCCTTTCCACGAACCTCTTCAACCAACAGTGGCATCTTCACCACGTTGAAATCCTCGTACAACTCCTTGATCTCATTAAGATACTTCTTCTGCATGCGTCTCCGTGCTGTGCACTGATCGCAATCACTCCCCTTCTTAGGGAACAACAACTGATTAACCACAATGCAATGAGAATCAATCTCATAGCTTGTCAACTCCTGGATCATCCGCTCGGTCTCATACAATGACAAGAACTCCGCGATACAAACACACACAAACGTCGTTAGCTGGTCATCCTTGAACTGGCTGTTGACCTCGCTAATGGTCTCACGCAAGGTCTCGAGCTTCTCTGTCATCTCAGTAAGGGACTGGCCATTAGGCAGCTGGCCACCAGCGCCGAGGAAACCGCTAAGAAGGGGGCCGTATTGAGAAGACAGCTGAGAGATCTTGGCCAGGGCTTTCTCAAGAACAGAGGGGAATTGGAGGAAGCGGAGAGTATGACCAGTGGGTGCGGTATCAAACACGATGGTTTCGTAAGAGAGAGACTTGACTTGCTTAAGGACTTCGGCGAAAGACATAGCTTCATCAATACCAGGGATCTATATGCGCATTGTTATGTTAATGGCTGGGTCTTAAAGTAGTGCATAGGGGCCATATAAAGGTTACTTACAGCATAAGCAAGGTCTTGCACCATGCTACCCATACCAGTAGCATCCGCCGCCTCGTCACCCTGTCCGGCCAGCAGATCCTGCATGCTGCCATTGGGGTCAATCTCCATAGCGCTCAGGTTGTCAAACCCATTGATAAGACGAGCCTCTTTGCCAAACTTCTGGTTGAAAGCATCCGAAAGGTTATGGGCGGGATCGGTCGAGATCAAGAGGACGGACCGGCGGACCTTGGCAAGCTGGATGGCAAGGGAGCACGATGTGGTGGTCTTGCCGACACCGCCCTTACCACCGACAAAGATCCAACGGAGAGAGCGCTGGTCGAGGATGGACTGGAGGGTAGGCTCCATGGCGTCGTCGGTGCCGATGACAGCAGTGGACATTTTGGCGATCTATGTGAGTGGTGATGGAAAGAAAGTAGTTGTATAAAACGAGAAAGACGAGACTACAACAGGAAAAGGGTAGATAGCGCTTCTTTTAATGTATAGTTGGGCCGAAGTATTAAGTTTGATTATTCCCTAATCTTGCGACGAACCTACCATTAGTCGTGGCTTAATGTGGGGAGTAGTTCAGGGACGCAAGCTAGATTGCGGGGCACTGATTGGCTGTGTTTATAAGAGCATGCTACAGCGTTCGAGTGTGTTCTATATGCTACGAGGGTTATGGCCACGATGGGAATAGTTTATTGCGTGAACAAATAGTCGTATTTATATAATTGAGGATAGAGTATTCATAAAAGTAAGACCTCCTTTTATATGTATTGGTCCTGCGCATTATTTTATATACACCAGCAGAATGGAATGACAATAGGCGTATTACAGCATTATACTTTCACCTGTTATCATATAAACCCTAAGAATATAGACAATTGTCTAGACATGGTCATGCATTGTAGCACAATTTTGCCCCGCATCTAAAACATAACAAAAGTAAATTTAATACCACCAAGAGAATTGCAAAGATGATAAAATAGCATTAGTATGCCGTGACGTAGAAATATAGAATATTTGAGACCCCAAACTTCGAAAAAAGAGTACCTCAGCCTTGCTATCCACAAAGAGAAGCTCTAACGTTGTTTCTGGACTACTGAGAAACTGCTGTTTACAGTAGAAGTTTCATTTTACCCATCATTGGCGCCTTCCTCAGCCCCAGAATATGGTGTATTTTTTGATGCTTTTTGAGTGACTCAGAACAACCCAGCATTGAAGCCATTGAAACAATACAAATACAAACTAGCTTTGTTTGGAGGACATGCAGTTGCGCCTTGCTATCGCAAAGACGCCATATCTGTCCCGGACTTTATTTTCTACTTCCCAAATCAATTTGACAGGCCGTCTGCGTTTAGTCGCCCGAAACCCCACTACATCCCCGTCCACTTCGGCCCTCTCCCGACTCCCCGGCCCATATCTATTTACCAGAATGGCTTCATCTACCACGCGCCAACAGCCGCCGTGGGTGGCCCCCACCCCGCTGGCCGCTGATATCAAGCTTCCTGAGCTCAAGGTTCTGAACAGTTTGACGCGCAAGAAGGAGGACTTCGTTCCTATAGATCGTAGTGGCAAGGCCGTTACTTGGTACACTTGCGGTCCTACTGTCTATGATGACGCTCACCGTATGAACCATACCCTCGATTCGTCTCGGGCGACACATCCGTCTAGATCTACTTGATACTAACTTAGCTTAGTTGGACACGCGCGTAACTATGTTTCCACTGATATCATTCGGCGCATTATGAAAGACTATTTCAACTTCAACGTCCAGTTTGTGATGAACATTACTGATGTCGATGACGTAAGAAACTCCCCACCATGATCTCAACTATTGTATTCTAAAGAGCATAGACTGATATGACTCTTTGCTCTTATATAGAAAATTATCCTCCGTGGCCGTCAACAACATCTCCTCAACAAACTCAAGTCCGAACACGCCACCATCGACAATGAAATCCAGTCAATCACAAAAACTGCGTTCGAGAAATATATCCAAAAGAACCTACCTCTTATCCCCGCTGGCGTCACCCCCGAAACCTACGATGCCCAGGTTGCTGTGGCCTACAAGCGTATTCTCGACGGCAAGGCCCTTGAATCTGACACTGATGCCCCCGGGGACAAGGAGGCCAAGATCAAGATGCACATCAAGACCGTCGCCACGGCTGCCGAGGCCCTGCGATCAGTATCTGCCTCTACCGACATTTCTATCTTCTACGACAAGGCCGATAACGTCCTTCTTCCTTACCTCGACTCTCTTCACGGCTCCCAGATTGATGCCAACGACCACACTATCTTCACCAAGCTTACCCAGAAATACGAAAACCGCTTCTTTGAGGATCTTGCTTCCCTGAACTGCTTGTACCCCGATGTTGTTACTCGTGTTACTGAGTACGTTCCCCACATTGTCAAGTTCACTGAGCGTATTGTTCAAAACGGCTACGGTTATGCCACCCCCGATGGCTCCGTGTATTTCGATATTGAGGCCTACGAAAAGGATGGCCATCACTATGCCTGCCTAGAGCCCTGGAACAGAAATGACAAGAGCTTACTGGCAGATGGTGAGGGTGCTTTGTCTAGTAAGACCACCGTCAAGCGCAATGAGAGCGACTTCGCCCTCTGGAAAGCCAGCAAGGCTGGTGAGCCCGCATGGCCCTCGCCTTGGGGTCCTGGTCGTCCCGGGTGGCACATTGAGTGCTCTGTCATGGCTTCTGAGATTCTGGGTGCCGCTATGGATTTCCACTCTGGTGGTGTCGATCTGCGTTTCCCTCACCACGATAACGAGCTTGCTCAGTCTACTGCCTATTGGACCAAAGAGCACCCCAACACCCAATGGACCAACTATTTCCTTCACACTGGTCACTTGAGTATCCAGGGTATGAAGATGAGCAAGAGTTTGAAGAACTTCACGACCATTCGTGAGGCTTTGGCCCGTGACGAATGGACCCAGCGTTCCCTTCGTATTTGCTTCTTGATGGGCACTTGGCAAGATGGTATTGAGATCACCGATGAGCTTATGAAAAGCACAGTCTCCTGGGAAGACAAGCTGAACAACTTCTTCCTCAAGGCCCTTGATGCGGAGAGAGATCCCAAGACCATTGAAGCTGCTTTCGCTGCTCTTGGTAGCGCTGACGCTGACACTCAGCTCTTGGCGGCTCTGGAGAAGGCCAAGACTGACCTTCACGCTGCCTTGTGCGATTCCTTCAACACCCCTGTTGCTATGCGTGTTCTGTCCGATCTTGTTTCCGAGTTCAACACTGCCCGCTGCCCCTCTGTCAACACCACTCTTGAGACTGCCCGCTGGGTCACTCGCATCGTCACTATCTTCGGTCTTGACGCTAAGAATGACATCAGCGACTCCAAGCGTGTCGGCTGGTCTGGCATTGATATTCCAGACGAGGCACGCAATTTTGTCTATCCCGCCGCCGAGCTCCGTGACTCGGTCCGCAATGTTGCCCGCTCTGGTACGCTAGACTACTCTACCATCACAGGTCTGGTGGATGGAATCTCTGTCCCTGCGGCCACTGGCGACGAGAAGAAGTACGAAACTGTGCTTTCACAGTTCAAGAATGATGTGAAAAAACTTGCCGACGAAAAGGCTGCGGCCAAGGACCTGCTTGCTCTTTGCGATCAGCTCCGTGATACTCATCTGTGGAACATCGGTATCTACCTTGAGGACCGCGATGCCCCTTTGAAGGCCATGGTTCGTCCTGTCGACAAGGGTCTGGCTGCTGCTCGGGCCGAGAAGGATTCGTTGGCTGCCGCTAAGGCTGCTGCTAAGGCTAAGAGAGAGGCCGACGCGGCGGAGAAGTTGAGATTGCTGGAGGAGAAGAGCAAGATTAGCCACTTGGAGATGTTCAAGACAGCGGAGTACAAGGAGTGGGATGCGGAAGGCCTGCCGACGAAAGATGCCAAGGGTGAGGAGATCCCGAAGTCAAAGAAGAAGAAGCTGATGAAGGAATGGGAGAAGCAGAAGAAGCTGCACGAGGAGTGGTTGGCGAAGCAGAAGTAAGCAAGATGTAGTTAAAAAGGATACCAGGATGTAGATAGGGTTTGTATTGAAAATGTATACCTATTTTTTTTTTAAGATATACGGGAACTAAAAGAAAGTAGCGTTATCTCTATGTTTATATTACACGATAGAAGAAGTGTCAATCTAAACATTCTTTGAGCAAAAGGTTCAAAAATGGAGACACGGGGAATCGAACCCCGGACCTGATCCAAGCCGGAAGCCGAGGCTTCAACTATGCTAAGGATCCGTCATACCACTAGACCATGTCCCCTTTGATATTGAGGATGTACCTTAACTGCATTTAGGAAGCCGATTCTGCAAAATCCGGATGAAAATTGGTTATATCTTCGCCATATAAGTAGCCTGAAGATTCAGATGAAGTAGTCCAAAGTATTCGCCCACATATTTCTAGGATTCAAATATACAAACCTATTTTATTCGTGTTGCATATAAATATACATGTATGCACCCATCCGTCCAACAATTTACTAGTCCCCACATTAAAGTTATGTCCCATCCACCAGGGGTCACCAATTCACAACTATCACCACCTCTCACCTTGTCCTACCTCCCCATAACTAACCATCAATCTCAAAATGTCACGACGCCCCGTCAAAGGAGAATACATCGAAACGGTAACTACTTACCAACACCCTATTATCTGACCACCAGCTAACAAATCATAGGACACCGGCAATAAAGTGGCCCGCAAGGCCACTCTGGTCGGTACCCAAAACATTATGCTGGGTGGCAAGACTGTCATCCAGCCCGAAGTCATGATCAGAGGGGATCTTGCGCGGTATGCCCCAGGGGCCATTCCGGCTGGACAGGGCCAATCGCAGGCGAATAATACGGCGATTGCTATTGGGCGGTATTGCTTTCTGAGTCGTGGGTCTCTTTTGCGGCCGCCGGGGCGGATGAATAAGGGGTATGTATTGGATCATTACCTAGGGGTAGACTTTTATATCATTGGGGGCTAACTGTTGGGGATAGGGTGTTTTCATATGTGCCGTTGCGGTTGGGAGACCATGTGTTTGTGGGGCAGGATAGTGTTATTGAGGCCGCGGTTGTGGGGAGCCATGTGTATATTGGGAAAAATGTCGTGATTGGGTCTTTGGCTATTATCAAGGATTACGTGAAGATTCTTGACGGGACAGTGGTGCCGCCTCATATGGTGATTTCGAGCTTTAGCATTGTGGCAGGGCAACCGGCGAGGGTAATTGGGGAGATTCCGGAAGGGAGTTACGATGAATTTGAGTTGAGAGACTTGTACAAGACAGTGGGTAATTCGGTTTCAGGGCATTAATGTTGAGGATTCGGGAGTCTCAGCAGGAACGACACTTTTATATTTAGTAGTACAACTTATGAATTTACGATACCCTTCAGTTCACGTTGATGTCTTCTTAGCTTTATCACTGCCCCTCATTCCTTGGGTAGTAGTAGTAGTATTAAGTTACGTCGGGTTTAACTCAAGGTTGATTCGACGCCGGATTGGGTACCGGACAGAGACTAAGGTCCTCTGACTACCTATATATAAGCATTCCGCAAACGAGCCACCGCAGTCCGAAGACTCACGTACCCCAGGCAAGCCTGTATGTCGCTTCCAACCCATATATCTATCTAATACCTCCACCAAAATTCCTTGCATATACAACACCCCACATATTTGATCCTAATCTAAATGGCTGTGTGGGCGCTACCCAGTCCCAACTGCTAAGGCGAAGGGAGGGCTCCCCGATATAGTTTGCGAGAGAGTGATTGGTTAAGATTTCGACGTAGTGCACAAGTTCCTATAGCGCCCAGGAGGTGACTGACACTAGTGGAAAATCTGGTGCCCCCGGCCGGATTTGAACCGACTGCCTTTCCTGTGCAAAGTCAGGAAGACCTCCAAGTGTAGAACCACTGCACCACGAGGGCCTCATTCCTTGGGATTTATAGATATGATGTCACCTGTGTTGGGGTTAGGGTCTACCGATAATTCGACATGGGTCCTGTTCTGGTCTGATGAGGAACAAACTAAATCAACTTTGATCACTATTACACATGATCCCGAGGCGGAAAAGCGGATGACGGCAATAAAATGCCGACTAACTAGTTAAATATACTGGCGCCTACAAACCCGTATTTCGTACCCGAGGCATCAGTAATACTATAGCCAACATAGCCGCCGGAGATTATAGCACCATGCGTGCTCCCTTGGTTGATCAGTAAGTTGGGCTCCACGGCAGATGCGGCTGGGCCGTCTTGCAGCTACTATTGACAACAGAAGAGCGCAAGTCTCTGATGAGTTGTAAATAGTTGAGACGCTGACCAAGAACAGAGGTAACGGACTACAGCGATTGCGCAGAACATGGTGGATCATTCCTTCAGAAACAAGGCGCATTGGATTGGCGATTCAGGTGTCGCCACGAGGGCACATGATTAATGCCGCGCGATAGATAGGGCCTATTGTATTCTCTGATAAAGCGATTCATAAGCTGAAGTAAAGCAAGTATCCACTGCATTTTTCATGATGACGGAGGGAAAATACACATACATACATCAAGTCAGGACCCGCCTGACGGACGGACAAAGACATGTTGGCTGACGACTTAAGGATTGTCGGTTTCTCACGCTTTGTTCCCTATGGTAGCCCCTCTGGTGCCCTGACAGGTGGTTCTCGGACCTCATGAATGAATGCATGCAAGGAATATGGGAGAATGTGTATTTTTCTTTTCTTCTTGTGTTGGCGGTGATAGATTCCTTCGTTGGTCGTGCTTATTCCCACTTGCGTCACAGGTGCTGGCCGCCCAGGTGCAACTCTGCGACATAAAGGTAACGCCTGCAACTTAGGCTGGGGCTCTAATGAATTCTTGAAAACCCTGCTGTTGGTAAGATGACTATTTAGCGGCTCCCCCGTTATTGGGCTGGAATATATATATAACTTTTTTTTCATTTAATCTCTAGTTTTTAACACCAGTGCAGACAAATGTTTATATATATCTATTCTCGAGCATATAAAAAAAATAAAAACAAAAGAAGAAGAGAGATAGAAAACCCCCACAACTAATCCCATTGATAGTTGCACCTGCATATCTTAAACAACGCATCATCGCCTGCCTGGTCATCGTCTGGAGGTGGTTGCTCCTTCCTTCATCCTCTTTTGGCCTTTGTGACGCTGGGTTTAACACGGACCCACTGAAAGTTACAATACAAAGTGCCGTGGCTGCCGCATATGAATGATCGAATCCGGCTTTAAGTGACCATAGGATCGCCCATCGCCCATTAGGGTGTGACTTTGATTGATGACTGGGGTAATCATATTGTTTTTGAATGTTTCGTGACTGTCGTTTCGGCTTGAGCGAGCGTAAGAGTTGTTGGAATTGAAGTGCTGGGAATAAGTCACTAAGCGAATTTAATTCCTGGATTTTCTTTTCTTGATTTATTTTTACTTTGTGATTCTTTGACTTCTTGGCATTTTTCCGTCAGCCTATTTTGACCTTTTCTGGCCATCCATATTCATTCTCTATAAGCTTCGACTTGGCCATACCATACCAGAAACTGAGTTTATTTATTCGTTGCTTCAACCTGTTTCATCACTTTCTGTCCAGGCGTGCTTAGGCACTCGCTTGACATTCTATGAGCCCATCGCCACTCATACCGACCACAACCACCCTTTATTCCAAAATGAATCTAAAACGAATAACTACGCGGTTCAAGGACTTACCAATCCGCCGCTTCCGTTTCATCATCTTCTTCGCCATCCTCTTCTTCTCTGCCTCACTCGGCACCTACATGCTTCCCCGGATCCTCAACCCAGTACCACCCAGCGGCGAAAAGCGCCGTGAAGATAGACAATGGGTGGCATCGTCACATTACTGGCTTGACCGTCAAGCCTGCCGGTGGCTTAGTCTTTGCGGAATTCAACACATCCGTGTCGATCCCCCTGCCGGCAAGCCCTCAACCACCCCAATTCCAAGAATCAGTCTCGAGCTTCGTGGCATCGCACCCGAAATCGCCAATGGAATCAACGACTTCTACGACATGGAAGATCCGATACAGTTTGACGACGATGAAGGCGACGAGGGCAGCCCGAATGTACGCTACCACAACTGGCAAACTGCGCGTACGCCCTCTTTGCCGAGACCGAAACCGAATGGCAGTGCGGCACCGAATGCGTCGGTCTTGAAGGATATCCCGAAATATGTCCTCGACCATGCGCCGTTGGTCCACTTATGTAGCCAAGAGCACTTTTGGCCAAGTGATATTGCCGAGCACGTCGAGCATATGGGTGTTGCTGTCGACAACCACGACGATGGCATGAAGACCATCATCCCTCCAGAACCACTTAGTCTGAATTCACTTAGTCAGCTTAATAACCTTTCAGATACCAACATGGTCTTCCTCGTTAGTGAGGATGATGTAGAAAGCAGACCTGATTGGCTATTTTCCAGCAACGGCAGACCGAATTCTTGGCCCGAAGACGACGATGAGGATAACCACGATGACCCTGACGCTGGCAAAGCTGACCCCAGACGTCAACGAGACCAAATTCCCATTGGCGATCCGTCTTCTGGGAAACCCGACACTAGCGGCCGGTCACCTGCTCCTGCAACCCTCATAGTCGTTGACAAAGGTAACGGCATCGTTGACGCCTTTTGGTTCTTCTTTTACAGCTACAACCTTGGGCAAACTGTTCTCAACATCCGCTTTGGTAACCACGTAGGAGACTGGGAGCATGCTCTCGTCCGCTTTGAGAACGGCGAACCTCGTGGCGTCTTCTTTAGTGAACACGAAGGCGGACAAGCGTACGCTTGGGGTGCCGTTGAAAAGAAAGAGGATCGTCCTGTCCTCTATAGTGCTGTCGGCAGCCATGCGATGTATGCCATGCCCGGCCTCCAACCTTACATTCTGCCCTTCAAAATGCTCAAGGACATTACGGATCGTGGCCCTCTTTGGGATCCTGCAAAGAATAGTCGGATGTATTGGTACAGTTATGACCGCCCGGAGCCCGAGAACTCGATGATGAACCCTGATTGCCTTGTGCCTGCGGGCCAGAACCCAGAGGCGGAAGTGGATTGGTTTTTCTATACGGGGGCGTGGGGTGATCGGTTGCTTCCGTTGGCGGATGAAAGACAATGGCGTCTGTTTGGACAGTACCATTATGTTAATGGGCCGACGGGGCCGATATGGAAGAACCTACATAGAGAGAAGATGTGTCAGACAAAGAAGTGTACGGTGGCGCAGAGTTTGGAGCCAGGGCGGACTTGGTATGGGTAGAAGAAGAGGGCGGATAAGTGGATGAGTGGATGAGTTTTGATGATTCATGAGATTGGATGGTCCTGGGACACAGACTTGTTTGGGTTTGGTTTAGCTTTGATTTTGGGGAGTTTGATACCCTTAACATGACATTGATGATCTGTACGTGATTTGCATGTCAGGAATGATAGTATTGATTCATTTGAATATAATTGTACATCATCACATATGGCCAGGCCCCAATAGTACAGTCGTGAAATCGTGTATTATAATATAAATGTTAAAGATACACTCTATGCAACCAATCTTTGTGATATATAGACATTATCGTTCCATTATCGTAACTACATGAATGCCAAAGCCGTACATAATGATAATCATCCAACTCCAGTAAACATATAACACCAAGGCTAACCCAAACCAATGTTACATGATGCCATCCAGAAAAAAACAAAGAGAATCTTAGAAGATCGTAAATCACAACTGCAGCCCGGCTAGTGTCCTGTATAATCCACTTATTACCGTGCATAGCCGCCTCCTAAAGACTGGCTGTATAAACTCCCCAGATACCTCAAACGATATCATCAAACTTTGCAAGATATCTCAAGTCATAATAAGCTAGCCAATGAAATCGTCTTCATGAATATCAAAATCGGCACCACCTGGATGCGTCGACGGATACTCTGAAGGTTGACTGCTACTGTCTGTTTGCCGTGAATGCCTCGAAGTCGACCTTGACCCAGTAAGTGGATCGATATTTTCGGAATCCGACATGGGATCTTGATCCTCAATACCCGGCCACGGCTCATCCATCGGGTTATAGGCATGGTTGTCCCCTTCTTCATTCCCCCTATACTGATCGTTGACAACCCTCTGCGAGTGCCTGAAAGAGATTTGCACAAAGCTATCGTTGTCATCTGCCAAGCTCAAGTCATCCTCGGTCATGAACGTATCGCCATCATTATTAGCATCGTACTCCCCAAGATGATCCTCATCCAAGTCTTCATCATCTCCGGGGTTCATAGGGGCTATCGGGACCATTGGTGGACCCATCGCATTGCTATGTGGGGTGGCATAATGGTTTACTGTCGACCTACTCGCCTTTGACGACCCATTACTAACACTGCGAACTAATCCAACTGGCTCCGTTGTCATATGGGCAACGGGCGCCGGACTGGGTGACCCGGTACTCCAACGAGGTGTCGGTTGAACCACCAGTGCCGACGGAGACCGAGCCGCCCGACGGCGGGAAAGACCATTCCCACTTGCAGGACTAGAGGGCTTCGCTGCTTGGGACAGCATGCGGCGGCGAGCGTCAATGGGAGATGTCCCAGCGATTGAGGCAAAGGCGGAAGGCATCGATGTAGTGCGCACATGAGCAGGACGAGCGGATTTGTTGATGCGTAGGGGAGTCTGCGCACGACTAAACATGGGGCTCGATGAGCGACGTGACGAGCCACTAGACCGAGGGAAGTTATGGACGGAATGGGAAGGGGTGCTGCGATGGGAACCACGGAGGGAGTCGGAGCTGGAGGGTGAATCAAGAATGGGGTGCCATTCCCAGCATTTTTCTTCGGCGTCGGCCTCGCGGACTTCTTGGGACTCGGGGTCGTCGGGGTAGATTCTGCTGAGCTCGCGAATGTTTTGCCAGGTCCAGGCGGAGTCAAAGGCAGCTTGATCTTGGATATACGCTTCTGGTTGGGTGATGAATAGCCTCGGGACGGTGCTCTTCATAACGACCGAATGGAGGAAATTAACGTTCCAGACGGCTGGGGTGATCATCTCGGACTGGTTGAGAAAACGCAGCCGCGTGTCGCGGGGGATACGGCGGAGGGGTACCCAGTCCTGGCGGAGACCTAGATACTTGGTGTTTTTGTGCTCAAGGCGGGAGGACCGACGAAGACTCATCTCACGTAGTAGATTACCAAACTTGGAGTTGATGGCGATTTGAACAGCTCTGGGATCAGCTCCAGAGATAGAGACAGTTTGGATAAAACCCCGACTCTTCAACCGCTCGTATACAACCGAGTCGGGCCTATAGACTCGGGGTATCAACCAATCCTGGTCTTCCAATTCCAGCGTCCAGTCCTCCGAGTAAGGTGTTTGGGGAGCGCTACCCTTGGCACCATATTGCTTGGGATTTTTACGAGTCCAATCGTCATGATCGAGGGGGCCTTGAGAATTGTCCGAGGAATAAGTGGGTTGGTGACCCCACACCTTGCGTAGTTTAAAGGGTAAGAAAACGACCTCGATGTTCCACGGGTGTGAAACCGAGGGTGAGATCGCGTGGAACTGAATGACTTGCGCCTTAAGTGAATGCAGCTGATCCATAAGCTCTTGTCGCCCGGATCCATCCTCAGATGATGTATCGCTGCGGCGAAAACTGGAGTCATTAACCTTGTTTTCCACTTCCTCAAGCCGGTTCTCGAAATCTATCATCCGAATCTCTGTACCCTCATGACGCTCATTACACTCTTCGTGAACATTAGTTGATATGGATGTGTTTTCAAGACGCTCGATACGGACTTCATGACTGTTGACCATGTCTCTGATGCCTGATAACTCTCCGGGTTGGTCAGATAGAGTAGGCCCAACTGTTTCCGAGGCAGAACAAGTAGACGCCTGACTGTCACATCTATTTCCGTTCTCTAGGCGCCGCTCCTTAATACCAGCAGTCCGAATCTCTTCAGTGCAGTCTTGTAGGGGTTCCCTACGCTTCCCCCGGTTCAGGAGCTTCAGACCTTTACCCCCAAAAGGCAAGAGATACCGAGAAGAAGCTGTAGTGGAGATGCTCTGTTGTGATACAGGTCGTGGTGATGAGATGCAGTGTGGAGTACCACGAGGAGGTGCGATGTTGGTGGCCATACTGTCAGTAGTGGAAGGAGGGCGGTTATAACTAGAGCCACCATAACTTTGAGTATCAGGGATTGATAAGCCATTGACATTGGTGGTATGAGCGTGAATATTAGAGTTTGAGGGTGAGTTAGGTGACATATAAGGTCTATGAGGTTCTGGTGCTGATAATGATATTTGAGAGTTTGCTGGGACAGCCAATCTGGCTTCAAGTGCCGATGTTTGTTGTTTTAGCTGCGGTTTGCAGGACTCGATAGCAGCTTGTGTAGGGGAGTCTTGAGTGATGAATCGATCCGAGATATCTTGAAGGGGTGTCTTGGTGTGATGCGATTGAGTTTTGAATGGAATTGGTGGAGGCCCCATTGGAACATAGGACTGTGGGGTGTCAAGTTGGGCAATGCCCGGAGTTGATGGTACAGCGGATGAAGGAGCGACTTCGTGATCATGCCAGCACGCGTGGTGAGAGCACATGCAGTATAGATGAGCATCTGCCTTATCCATGCTATGCGATCCATAGAATCTCCGGCAGCCGCATTTAGCGCCAGCACCGGTGCTCTGGTCCACAAAGTTGCATCCTCCATTGGCGACGGGAATAATGGGAGCGGATGGACCTGGGCTTGGTAAAACAGGAGCGAATGGGTTGGCGCGTCCTGGGTTGTTGATATGATCGAACGGAGACATTTGACCGCCGAAGTGGAGCTGCTGATCGAATAATGGCTGCTCTTTCATAATCGGAATATTCTGATTGGAAGGCCACCATCTTGAATCTGGGTTGGAGGCCAATGGCGCAGTGACAAAAGTTGCAGAATGTCTAGCTGAGGCAAGTGTAGATATCGGTGTTGTTGAATTGGGGCCGTAATTTGGAGCTCCTAATGTTGGCTGAGGACGATTTGAAAGTGTTGGTGAAGGCATGGGATGAATGTTTTGATCTAACACATAATTCTGTGTGCGATTGAGATGTTGTTGCTGATGTTGTTGCTGGTGTTGTTGCTGGTGTTGTTGTATTGCCAACTCCGCGTCGGCGAATTGATCGCGAAACATGGTCTCGGTTGTGCGCGCAGGTGGCGATGTTGTTTGTTGGAATGTGGATTGTATGGAGTGGCGGCCCTTTGACGGCCCGTTTCACACATGGCCAGCCCACTCAAGAAACGGAAGAATATGATAGCGCAGTTGAGCAAGTGAGGAGGAATGGCTGCGAGTAATGACGAGTACTGAGGGTATTTCTTTTGGCGGATGTCTGAATGTGATAGGAGCGCGATCTTGACCTATAGTATACTAGAAACACCTGGAGGCGAAGAGGTACTCAGGTAAATTGGGAGCTGAGAAGAATTGGGCCGTAATTAATGACCTTATAGCAAAAGGACGAGAGGCTGTTGAAACAAATTCGCCCTATTCGGTGAGCGACGCGAAGATAGTACCAGAGATGTAGATGTTTGGGAGGACAGGCCAGCGACAAAGAAAAACAAAAGAGGTAGATGTAGCTACTGAGGGCATATGCAGGGCCAAATGAGATCCAGACCCTGGTCGCAACGGTGGTTGATAGCCATGGATCAGTGCGCGAAGGAGGGGTCCTTGGTGCTTCCCTTGCGACTCTGGCTGCTGGTGATCTGCTATACTTTCAATTCTTGGTTGGCTTGATTTTGTGAGAAATCCATAGAAGACACTGCAAAGTCTCCACAAGATAAAGTTTATTTTATCGTAAGATAATATTAGCCAAAATATCAGCGGCAGTAACGGCATCGATAGCATGAAAACTCAGCAGTTGCATTTGTTTCAAACGATGCGAGGGCAAGGAAACTGAGAAACTGAATTTCACTCAGACGATCCAATCGCGCTGCTAAGCCGGGGGTATTTTCTAGGGGCTAGAGAGTCTGCGCAGAAAGAAGAGTCTGTGGGTAGGTAGACGAGCTGCAAGTGGTCGGCCCAAGCAAAGCAAAGCAGCGGACTCAGTGGTACAGGTAATCGAGTGATAGATGAGAAAACATAGGCCGGGGGGGGGGGGGGGGGCTGTGGGACGAGGTGAGCCAGATTCTAGGGCAGAGCAAGGTACTGATAAATGTTGGGATTTAACAGGACGATTAGCTCCAGAAGATAGAAGAAGGGAATGGTGTGTCAAGGATGTGGATGATGATGACAAGATCCTTTGTGCTGTGTAGGTGAGGTGGTAGCGCCAAGGTGTAACCGTGATAAATAAGAAGGACGATTATCACGAAAGTGCAGACGATTAACGCAGTTAAAAATGCGACAAATAATCTGGTCCGGGATAACGAAGACACTGCCGATTGTGCGTTGGATGATGTGCTTGCAGGGTGCGGTTTGTCTTCGACTTCGTCTGACAGCAGGCTTGGTGTGAGGGGGATGATGGGACAGAACGCGAAGAATAAAAGGGAAAAAAGGGAAGAAAATGGTTAAATTGAAAAAAATGGGAGCTTGTAGCTCCTCGTCACTCCTCATGCAAGATATTTAGCACATGCCGTCTTTGGCTGGCGAACAAACCGAGAAGGAGCTGGCGCTCATCTCATCGCTTTAGCTGTATCGGCCTAATAGGTGTGCAAACACAGCAGGAACCTTCCCAAACTTAGGATGTATCTTGCAGTTGGGGATTTGTTGTGCTAGACGTGCCGTTATCGCCAGGTCGTGCAATAATCCGTAGCCGATCAAGTCTACTGAATATGCGGCAAACAAACCGATCTCCCTTGCTATAGTATCGAGTTCCTGGTCTGCATTTGCAGTCCCCGCAGCGGCTGGTGCCATCCCTCGCAGCAAACTATTGTCTTTAACGAGCAATTCTGGCAATTCTCATTTCACTGTCGCGACGTCTTTTTATTTTATTTTTCATGTTATCGTATAAGCCAGTTGTATTGTTGAAATATACACTATGCGACACTAAAATATGGTAGACGGGCCCAGCTAGTTAATTAACGATGGCGCTAATATCTGAACAATGATGTCAACTCCTCACACTAGTTGATGACGCCGGTTCCCATTATCTCGTTCCTACCAACGCGTGACCTTCTGCACTCATCCCCACCCCGCTCCACACCGCTGATTGGATACCACATCCCTGCACTGCACTCTGATTGGTTAAACATACCACTTATATCCCCTGTAGCTCCCTTTAGACCCACCTGGGATGTTTTACTGGCGATCGGTTCCAACAAGAGAGCCTGTACAGTTTTTGGTGCAACTGCTGCAGTGTATAACCTAGTTGCAAGTCACTAGCATGTTATTTAAGATGGCTTTAAAGCAGGAACAAGAGACAACATTGTGTAGAAAGCACCCTGGAACCAAGAAGGCAAATATCGACACAAATCCCGGTTCCTTGTGTACTCGCTTGGTCTATATATATATATGTCTCATCTGAGGACATGGTGCCGTGGATATTATTTCGGTGATACCACGTTGACATCCGACGTGTTCAATGTTTGTTGACGTCTTCCTTCCCAGACAATCACTCTTCCCAATCTGTAACCACCAGTTCACGGCCTTCCTACTCGGACGAATCAGATACCAAGATCCGTGTCTCACACACCACAGCATCCTGCCGCGAAAACATCAACAACACGTTAAATAGAGTCACGGGTTGCATACTTGTTTATATTTTACTCTAATCAATATCCTGATAACTACCGTATAACCTCTTGCATACACACATGATCAATTGCCACCTAATCTAGGTTCATCCCTTTATTACCAATCCATGAGGGCCTCTGTCGCCCCCAACTGTCAAAAATCATGGAGATAAGCTCATTTCTTCGCTATACATTACCCGGCATGCATCGTCACTCTGCATACAGATTAGCCCAATTCTGGAATCCATCCATCAAACTTTCTTATGATCCCAGCATCATATGCAGTGTGGATCCAACTTCACTGTGACACACCATCACATTATCTCAAGTGGACTTGAACTCCATCTACAAACACTAATCGCAGTCAAATGCGGGGCAATCGGTATCACATGGTGTAATAGCCGTAGTGGATGTATGGGTTTGGTACAACACCTTAGATAAGCATGGAGCTTAAAAGCTTATACTGTAAGCAAGGTAATAGAAGGCTGTGCCCACATGTGTTTGACACCTAGATGCATATGATTCCTACCCATATATGCCATGTTTCGACTTCGAGGCATTATCGCGAGATGCTGCATACTTTGAAACCAGGCTGGTGTGATTCACAAATATTCATATGCATTCACTCGTAATAACAGCAAAATTTGCCATACATCGATAACTCGTGATGAACAATGCAGATTGATATCATGACTATGACAACTTAAATAAACTCCGTGAACGCCATAGGCTTCTTCTATGCAAACAAAAGCCCCAAACAAAGACAAGCCCAGAAAAACCCTTTATTTTCCAATACAGCCATCCGTAGCTCCTCTCTACCCCAACAGCTTTACAACCATCTGCAAAATCTCTTCAGTCCCCTTGCGTGCATTCTCTGGCTTCTTTGCCACCATCTGCCAAACCTCACCATGTCTCGGTTCATTCCCTACACATTTGGACACCAACTCCCCCTTCGTCTCCTCTGTCCCATGCTGTAGCAAGAACTTATAATACCACGCCCATGAATCGCCATTATCAGGGTCCGCTTCTAGCGCCTTATTAAACCAGTTCTGAGCCTTCTCCAACCGTCTCTCGCCCCAGAAGATTCTGCCAACAGCAACAAAGATAATCGGGTTTGCCTCAACCTGTTTGATGGCCTCGAGAGCTCTTGGCCGTCTCTGCGTGCGCGCTTCCAGGTGCCAGATCTGTTCAGACCACAAGAGGCCACTCTTGGGACACTCTTGTAATGCCTTGGCCATGACACTTTTAGCTTGGACAGTGTTGCCGGCGCGCCGTTCGATCCTCACAGATTCACACCACAATTCATCCGACTTAGGAATAGCAAGACGAGCACGATCAAGCACACTACGAGCCTTAACAATGGATCCATGTCGCTCTTCGAGACGAGAGTACAAGAGCCAGAGGCCAACAGCTGACGGAACTGCCTTGACGCCAGTGCCGTAGGCTTCGCGGCATTGTGGGATCATTCCCATATCTTCGTAGATTTGTCCCTTGAGCATCCACAGCTTACCAGATCCTGGGAAAAGTTGTAGGGCCTTAAGGACAAGGTTGAGAGCACCCTCCTTGTTCCCGAGAACCCGTTCGTAGACTACACTCTTCATCCAAACACGGTCAGTGGGAGCTTGCTCGCGGGCCGTTTCCAATAAAGTGCGCGCACGGTCAACTTGGTCGTTTTCGGACTCTAGTTTTACGGCGGCAAGCCAGATGTCCTCGTTGTCGCCATTCTGCTTGAAGGCACGCGCAAGAACAAGACGGGCGCCATCGAGATCACCAGAAAGCCATTTCTCTTTCGCGAGCATCATCCAAAGAACCTCACTCTTGGGGCAAGCTTCGACAGCCTTCTCAAGGACGTCCCATAAGCTTTGCTTGGTCCCGTGAATTCTCTCCAAGTCCGCCGCAGCCATCCACAGGGTCTTACTATTGACAAAAACACGGATGGCATAGGCATAGATGGCCCTGGCAGTTTCATACTTGCCGCGGTTTATAGAAGCCTTAGCATCACGCTGCCATGTATCTTTGCGGTCATCATCTTCATCCAAGCCCCATCCTAAAGTCTCCCGAATAATATTGCCACAAGTGACGATGGCCCCTTCCTCCTCACACTTCTCGGCCTCCGTAATCCAGTCCTCGCGTTTGGGCATGGCAGATTCCTTGGCAAGAACCTGAACAGCACGCTTCATGACGTTGACCTTGCTACCTTCCCCAAGCTGCTCTTGCAATCTGGCGGCAGCAATCCAAATTTCGTGAGATGTCGGGATAGCCTTACGGGCCTTGTTGAGGACCTTTTGGGCGTTTGCGGGAGTCTCCAGACGAGCAAGGGCTAGCCAGAGATCGATGGAAAGGGGAATTAACTCCGTGGCCTTTGCAAGTAGAATCCGGGCGTCTGCTGGGTCATCTTCCAGGTTGACGTACTCCTTCCATAAGACTTCTGAGTTAGGCAAATGATCAAGGGCCTTCCGAATGACGTTCTTTTTGTTGTTGGGGAGAGTCTCGAGTTTCATGGCCTCAATCCATAATCTGACTGAGCGATTGTTGTGTTTAATGGCATTAGCAGCAATGACTTTAGCGTTGTTTCCTTCGTTCAGACGGATGTTCTCCAACCAGACATCCTCATTCTTGGGCTGCTTTTCACAGGCGCGGGCGATAATTTTCCGCGCTGTCACAGGCTTTTGGGCCAGTTCTTCAACACGGGCATTGGCGATCCAACCCAGCGCATTATTAGGATTCGATTTAATAACGGATTGCAACAGCTCTCTCACACGGTTGATATCACCAACATTCGCCTGAGCTTCAGGAAGCACCTGTCTATTCAAGTTGGTGATGTAACCCTGAGGATCGATAGATGTTGACGTGCCACCAATGGTTGACTGTGTGCCGGCCTGATCCAAACGAACCTTCAGCACCTTGTCTCTAGCCGCACCAATCTTGGCAAAGTTCGTCATAGTACCATCGGCACTATCCGTCTGTGGCGTGTCCTCATCCATTACTGTCGATGACATCTCCCCGGAGTCCCGCGCCGCAGCTAACACGCTATCCGGTACAGCGTAAAACCTTTGTCTCAAGGCCTGCTTCGCTCGTCTGTTCTTCCCCGTCAAATCTCCAACTTCAGGCAAATTTACCCATTCCTCCTCCGTCACTGTAGACAAAGCCCGTCTCAAGTCAACGAACTGACTCGGGATACCAGGGTTCTCCCTCTGGTGTGCCTCTTTTTCGGCCTCTTCTCGCGCTTCTCTCTGGTTTTTCCTCCGCTTTGCCATCCGCGCATCAACCTGCGCCCAAATATCGTCGGCCTCCTCATCTTCCTTATCGTATACACCACCAGCAAACAAGCCAACTTCATTATCGGGATCTTGGTAGCGTTCATCGTCGCCAGCATCATCGTCATCCTTCTTGTCGTCTTTCTTGTTCGAGGATATTCCAAGGGCGGCAGATCGCTTGGCGATGGCTTCTTTGATCTGGTCTTCGCTGGGGCCGTCGCGACTGGGGCCCAGATCGGAACGAGTAGTAAATCCCGTAGCACCACGGCCAAGACCGGCAACGTAGTTTTCTGGGGCCGCCTGGTTGAGGAAATCTCGTTTGTCGGCCATTGTTACGATATTATTCGGGAGTTATAGTATAGTCGGAAAGGCGCTGCCTCAATTGTCGCGTATCAGATCGTCAAGTCGCAAACGTCGTTGCGCTTGATGCAGCTCACTGAATAGACGATGAATATAGATGGAACAAAATATACAAACAGCAAGTTATAACGTACTCTTGAGCGAGTTTGCCGCTCACTGCAAACCCAAAGTATTGAATAGTCGTCGTTAGTGTGAATTCGCTTCTTGCGATTTCAGCGTGACAGGCCGTCAGAAGGCTCCATTCCTTGACAAGGCTAGAGTAATGCGATCAAGCTTCATTTTTTTGTGGAGCGTGCGCCGTGTTTAGACAGTGTGTCGCACGGTTTTAAATTAACGTCATACTAAGTTCTCACCGCTTTCTAAAGTATTCAGGCCCCACATGGCAGAATTTTCAAAAAATTCCACTTACATACGAGTTCAGTGTAAAAGGCTATCAGCACTTTCAAGTAATCGAAAGAAAGATTTGAAATTTAGCTGGATCTACATCCATAAACAGACATCATGCCCAAGGCCAATACTCCCAAGCGCAACGGGGCCACCGGTGGCTCTAAGCCGTATGACCGCAAAGGGTCGGCTAAGAGCAACAAGAACAACATTTTCAAATTCAACAAAGATTACGGGTATGTACAAGTCAATGTATAATATTGAGCTCCCAATAGTCCTCCTACAAGTACTAATAGTTTTATAGTCAAGTATGAATAGCCAGACATTCCAAGTATCCGAAACTTTAGATCTCTAACCAACCTCGACCAACAGCATATCCTGAAGAACCCCGGTATCAGCAAAGCCATTGTCGAAAAAGCCCACGTCAAGCCCACCGACACTGTCCTCGAAGTCGGCCCCGGTTCCGGTAACTTGACTGTGAACATCCTCCCCGCCTGCAAGAAGCTCATCTGCGTTGAAATCGATCCCCGCATGGCCGCTGAAGTCACCAAGCGTTTCCAGGGCACTCCTGAGCACCGCAAGCTCGAAGTCCTCATGGGCGATGTCATTGATATGCCAGTGCTCCCGGCGTTTGACGTCCTGATTTCGAACACACCGTACCAGATTTCCAGTCCCTTAGTTTTCAAGATTTTAGGCATGCCGAAGCCGCCTAGATGTGCAGTTCTGATGTTACAAAGAGAATTTGCGCAACGTTTGGTTGCGCAGCCCGGAGAGAAGACATGGTGCCGGTATGTATTCCTCACCTCTTCATCCAGTACCAAAACGATTAGAGTCTTCCTGAATAGCTGAACTAACAACACTACAGTCTCTCCGTCAACGCGCAGCTGTTTTCCAAGATCTCTCACGTCCTCAATGTCGGCAAAGCCAACTTCAACCCCCCTCCCGACGTCGAATCCAGCGTTGTCCGCATCGAACCCTACTGGCCCCGCCCCGATGTCTGCTACGAAGAATGGGACGGCCTCCTCCGCATCGTCTTCCTCCGCCCCAACAAAACCATGCGCGCCTCCTTCACCAACTCCAAGATCATGGCCATGCTCGAACGCAACTACCGCACCTACGCCAGTTTGAACAATCTGCCGCTGGATGACACTGTTGTTAGTGGTGGCGGTGATATTGAGATGGAGGTTGAGGAGGAAGAGGAAGGTGATGATGCGATGGATGAGGATGATGGTGTGCCGGATTTCTTCCAGGAGATGCAGGTGGGAGGAGAGAAGAATGAGAAGACGCCGAGTTCGAAGACGAAGACTAAGGTAGCGGAGTTGGTGAAGAGCAAGGTTCTAGGTGTTTTGGAACGAACTGAGCTTGGTGCAGCTCGCCCAATCAAGTGTGATCAGTCGAAGTTTCTGCGTTTGTTGTATGAGTTCAACAAGGAGGGCATCCACTTTTCGGCGTAGATGGTTGGCGTGGAAGAGGAAGTTTGGTTTCGGTAGCTTTGAGTGGGTATGACTTGATGTTTTTGTTTAGATCGACCGGGGAGTTTTCTTTTACTGGGCGTTCGGAGTTTGGCGAACCAAAAGGCTAGAATTTATGCCACAGATTAGATGATTCAAGTACATCAATGATATCAATTGCTAGACATGATCTCACGTATAGCTAGGGTTATTATGCATGACAAGGGTTATATAATTGGTTACACAATGTGTTTCTTTGTACATGATAATGCCAAACCAATATCTCTATCGCCACCGTAATGTTCAAAGCATTCTGGATACGGATTAAAGTACTATATTAAGCAAGAGCTGTCAATAATAGTGAACTCGGTAGTTTATTTAACTAGCGCACCCCACCATCACAAAATTCTAACCCGTGACACGTGACCCGTCAACCCCACAACCATCGGACCAAGCGCCGGCCTCAATCGCCGTTATAGTCTCCGATCTCCGTGATTTCCTTTAATAACACCCGAAACCTCGGCCCGGTTAGCTCAATCGGTAGAGCGTGAGACTCTTAATCTCAAGGTTGCGGGTTCGACCCCCGCATTGGGCTCAATTCCCGATGCTCCAGCGCAGCTGGACATTCGAACCTTGTCCCCCGAGGATGCTTTTTTGCTGAGTCTCCAAATACGAGATACTCTCATTTTGATAGATAAGTTGATCAAACAAAGCTAAGATTAAGATATATATAAGATGACAGGTCTATTCAATTAATCAACATAATTCAAAGTAAATCCATTACCCTCTCCCAAACATTCAACGTGCTGTGAATAATCAAGATGTATAGCATGTTGATATGTAACCACAGAAAAATAACGTTTCCACTTCCATCCCCAATCTCTGTTGTTTGCGAACAGGTATCGCTTTTGTCTTGTAACGCAAAAACACAGTATAATAAACTTAAAGGTATAAATGAAACTAAGCACCAGGCACTCCTGTGTCCTCGAAGACGCACAAGCGCCTCTTTCTAGAAAGCAAAAACATCGTCATAAAATGGGTGACCTAGTCGACCCAGAAAAAAAAAAGCAAAGGTTCATATGCATCGTAAATACCGCCAATCGCCCCAAAACACCTTCCTAGGGCAATGGCCGCCGTGTATCTCATAGCAGTTGATAGTTACAGGAATAGCCAGGCTGAATGACGCTTAACACGTATGTGTGTATGAAGCTAGCAGTGGTAACACTCCCAAAATAAAGCATTCTACATCCCAAATAAGCTGAAAGCAGATAAGACAAAAGAAAGGTGGCAGAGTAAAGAGTGGACGAGGGCTACCGTCTATGTTCTTAGATTGGATCGCCCTCTGAAATGTCTTCTCCCAAGCGAAACCACGGTCGAATTAGGATTCAATGGCGGGTTATTCGCTGCGTTTGGTTTCACCCTCACCCGACCGGCAATTGACGCACTGCGCATGCGCTGGCTTAGTGGCAGGTAGTATTTGATCGTGCCTTTGATGATGAGATCAAAGTCATCCTGGATGATCCTACCCCAGCGAGCAGAGCCACCAGCGGTGGAGTTGCCAGGCAAAGCAAGACGCAGGCCGGCGGTAGATGAAGAGAGGCCTCTATGAAAGAAGAGACCTTCAAAAGAAAGAGGGCTATCAAACTGGGTGATAGTTCCAAGGCGAAAGTTAGGGGCTATCTCCCCAGGAAGATCCTCTGGCGGGTCATCCATGATGTGGATTTCATCCAGATCGTCGGCACCGGCGGAATCCTTGGGACCATTGGGGTGCTTATACCAATCAGAATCGGTTCCAGCATGAATAGACTTAGCGAAGATTTCAAGACTGGCTTCTTCAATGGTAACAACCACAATGTTTGGATTATGAGCGCGAAGAGTAGTGTCTAGCATCAGCTCTGGCTCACTGGCAAGGACATTATTGATGCTGACCAAGGAAATATCAGTCAGAGGTTGTGTAGTGGCAAACATGAAACCGATGGCACCAGTGATGATGAGTAGAATCATCATAGTCATCACCAAGCAGGCTGCAAGTCTATTCAACGCAGATGGCGCCCGATGATAGGTCTGAGTTTCCAGGTGACGGGAAGGGACCCGGCGGGTTTGGCGAGTGTTCCTGGTGGACCGGTTGGAGTAAATGAGAGGGGTCTGCTCATCATCAGGACCGGTTTCATTCATGTCATAATTAGAAGTCATAGTATAGAGTTGATTTTTGCGCGTTGGTTGAGAGCGTGAGGTCATGAAACGAGGACTGGGTGGCCCAGAATTCTGACGAGAAGCAGAGACTTGAAGCTTTGAGCGATGCGTGGTGGTAAACGGCGAATCGCTGTCAAATAGAGGTGCGTTGTTCACTTGGTTGCGACCGAACCTGCTAGGATGACGAGGACCACGAGAGGAACCGGCATTACTGCGGGTTGAGCGACCGTCCTCATCTCCAGTAAAAGCATCAGGCCCGTTATTGTAGGTGTTGGCAAATTTCATGTTCTTCTTGGAAGAAATCGAAGGCCCAGGAGCATCGTGGTGGGATCTGTGACCTCGGTCGATTTGACTGTGCATGGAGGTAGTGCTAGGTGTTCTAGAGTGACGATATCTACGAGGAGGATCATGATTTGTTGATGAATCATAGACAAACGTTTCATCTGAGTCTGACTCCTCGTTCTCATCCACAGCGCGCCCGACTTGGAATTCAAATATCTCTGCCTTGGAGGAAGCTATTAAATAAGTTAGTGATTTATTATAGGGATATAATCAAGCAGAGATGCCAACTTACCAGCACCAGGCGTGGCAGCCTGTCTTTTTGACCGTGCTTTACGCTTTTTCTCTGGTCTAATAGTCTCAGTGCTTGGTTGAGGACGAAGAGTGTTGGGCTGAGGGACATTGGCCAAGGCAATTTGGGGCATTGAAGTAACAGTTTCACTTTCAACAATCATTGATGAGCCATCGTTGACTGGCTTATTCTTAGTGAATGTAGAAAATGAGCTGGATTGCCGTGACATAAGTGGGGGGCCAGGAACGCTTGTGGCTGCTGACCTCCTGCCATCATAGGTTTGACTGCCCTCGCCATCTGTCCATCCAGCCATGCTGCGCTTACGACTTAACCGATGATCAAGCGTTAAATTAGATACCATAGCATCTGAATCTGCGGGAACCGGGTAGTTATTTTGTTGGGCTTCATATTTGAGTCTGTCATGGATTCTAGCCATGGCGACATCGGATTCTTGGCCCGGTGAGTTTGGCAAGCTCACTTCCTGAACGGAGCCTAGCGCATTTTGGGTTCCGGAGTTGGCATTGTTGATGGTGTTCATAGTTGGTGTTCGGAGACCAGAAGGGGTAACAGAGTCGTCGGTTTCGCTTTCGGACATTTCCACAGTAGAATTACTAGTTACCGAGGAAGCATAGTTGCGTGTCGTCAGCTCCTCGCTCTGTTGCAGAGGGTATTGTTCATAAGGAGAAGAGACTGAATTGTTATTCTGTTGAATAGGCGCTCTGAAGCGAGGAGAAACTGGCCAACGAGGGCCGTCGCGTCTGGCCTCTGAAACTTGCGGCTTATCGGACATTGGTGAAGATGAAGATGGGGCGTCAGATAGTGAAGTACGGCGCGAATGGCTGCCAGTAGTTACAGATGGCAAAATAGAATTCTGACGACGAGGCGACTGTTGCGAACGGCTAGCGCGACGATTGTTCAAGCTGGTCGAAGGCGGGCGGGATGTTGAAGGTTTGCGCGTGTGCGAGACAGAAGGCGCACCAGTTGTGCTCCTGCTGGTAGATCTAGCAGACCGACGACTAGGTGAAGAATCCCGCGACTCCAATGGAGAAGTGGCACCAGCCAAAGACTGCGTGTATCTAGAAGACATGGCGCGGATTTGATATGGAAGAAAATCAACAAAGGCAAGCTATGGATGAGGCGAGCTTGATGTTAGCAACCCTATTTGGCTTGCCGTAAATGTCTATATTCAGTGAAGGACGTCTAGACCCAGCAACAAGAATCCGATATTTGTCAATCAACATATAGGTGGATCTGAGGCTAGTTCAAGACGGATTGGATGGCGAGATACGTATTGAGAATAAAAGTAAAGACATACGCTGACGCCGATGCTGAGAGGAAAACGACCTCAGTTGAGAGCGATCCGGAGGTGGTCAAGGCATGCCAGTGTCCAAAATGGTTAGAGTTGTTGTCTGTAATGACGCCGACGATAATTTTTGGGCTTCGTTCAGGAGATACACCTGTGACTGCTTAGAGGCGACTTTGGCAGGATAGTTTGTAGCGAATGGCAAAAGAAAACTGAGACAAGGAGTGCAAGTACCGCCAGGTAAAAAAGCTGTGAGGGTTGAAGGGTAGGCGCAGATGGAATAAAACGAACGAAGAAACGAGCTGAGGGAAATGCCTTGATAAAATGCGCGGGTGGCTAACGGGTTGCAATAAGATGAGAGTTGGTCTACGGAAGAAAAAAAAAGGGAAAACGGCGTTGTCGATGATGGAATTATGTGGGAGTTATGGGGAAGAAAAACGGTGGGTGTGCGCTGGCGTGGCACTATAAGGGAAGGAGGAACGACAAGAAGAAGCCGCCACTTTTTTTTTCTGCGTTGATTTCTTTTTTGGGGGCAGTTTTGGCAGTGCAAATAGGTGCCAGACGCTAGAAATGGAAGCTAGCAGTGCTCAGTGTAGTAATTGCAAGAATTGTAGTGTTGGGTGTTAGCAATTGATGAGAGAGGAAGGATGGCGACTAGGGTGGCAGGGCGTGTAATGGTGCGGGTGTGAGCCAATTGATGAGCCTCTACCTGGGTGGACCGTGAAGGGACAACACCGTAGATGGGTGAGCTCGATTTTCGTCTTTTTTTTTTCCCTCCCTCTCTCCAAGGCTGACCTTTCGAAGCTAAAGTAACAAATCCGATCAAATGAAATCTTCAACAAGATGAAGCCAGCACAGAAAATTATTTTTAATATACTTGGTGTAAGAAGTCTAGGCCGACGGAGCTACGAATATTGTGTTGGGCCGGATGGAGGGACAAACAAAGACACAGTATAAAGTAATGTTGGGTTACCGGTCTAGAACCACAAATTCCATCACTTCGACATGTGTGGTCTCGTGTGGAGAAGCAGTCAGGGAACCAAGCTTTGTGTGTCGTAAAACAACGGACATACTGTATTGAGAAATACCTTGTGGTTCTGTGTCTCTTAGGCGCACATATACTGAGAAATCTGGCCTACCTCGTTGTGACGGCATCGAAGTCCGTCAAGCACCAAGCTTCCACAAACCCACATGGAGCAATGCAGAATTGCATGTGGTTTATTAAAAAACCATAAGTCATAGTCACCAACCAGCTGCTCCCCTCCAATGGTTGGACATCCAGTCATGTACTGCACATATCGAGAACTACAATTGTCGTGAGGCAAATCCTGTAGGATCGTTTCAAAATGAAGTCATATGGAATTGTATGTCCTTCGACTATTCTTCTCGAAATTAAAAAATATATATAAGAATAAGATTTCTAGAGACGATCAGCGCTGGGGCTAGTCGCAGGTAGTGGCTGATTGAGTGTTTAGTCTCCATCGGACACCATCTCGTCCGGCACTGAACCCCAGGACACGAGCCTCTATGGATTGATGCGGCGATGATGCAAGAGGGCGCATTTTCTGCTTCCTTGGTGACGGAACCTGTGGCGTGATGATATATGACTATGTTCTCTGTGGAACTTTGGAGATTGAGACTGTTATTAAACAATTGCTCTCATGATGACGGACATGACCAAGGTAGTTGTACGGAAAAGGAGCTATCCCCTTAGCGTGGGTACTAAAGAAAGAGCCTGGCGGACTCTAAAATTACCAGTTTACTCCAAATTGTAACCGTGGTGGCCTCAGCTGTATATTATCCAACTCATATTCCTAACTTGGATCTCAGCATTTATAAAATGACAATTCCACTCCCCGTTTCGAAGCTATATGGTACTCGTTCTTCTGTATTTGGGGAGTCTTCATTCTGTACCGAATATCTTGTGCCATAACCCTGATATCAGTGATGGTCTGAAATCACCCCGCGGCCTCCAGTATTGCCAGGAACAACTTGCTTGTTTCTGGCCCTACACAACCCCGCCTCACGTAGTCAAGAATCACTAATTGGCCTGCCCACATGAAAAGTGCAGACTCTAATGACTAAAAACAGTAGTCCGCCGATCAGATAGGCCACAAGTCAAGCCCTTCTTAGCCCAAAAAAGTAGTATTGATTTCTATATTATCCAACATTTGAAATTCAGCCGGTCTCCTGGTAGTAACCCGGGTATCCCCACGCCTAATCAAAGAAAACATATCATATACGCCTCTCTTCACTTGATAACGAAACAAAACGGCTCAAATGCCACTCTGACTGCATGGCTCTCCTCAAGAACCCACACCAACAACCCCCAATCTACATGGCACCACCTGTTCTTAACCCGCGCAACCCGGCCGCAGCTGCATGCACGGCAAGCCAAACAAGGCCAATTGATGCCCGGGAAATCGATCTGAAAGTCTATATCCATTGTAACGGGAAGTGCCACTATTACTGATGGTATCACTCCTTGTACGCCCACATCACGTCTCCTGGGACTCAATAGGACAAAGAGCTTTTGTTCTTTGTTAAGACTCCAGAAACCATCAGACCAACATCATCCAGTTGCTACGTTTTGGGCAGAAAACGGAGACTCAGATCCGGCTAGGCGACGCTTTGGGCTATAATATTTACCTAAGTCATAGGGGCTATAATTATGACCTTATTTCTCTTTGGTTTCCTCTAGTAATCTATATTCTGGATAATTGCAACAATCATAATCAAATCGGCCCTGATAATGAACTCCGCCTTTGGTTGAGATCCGAACTGTTTACTAGACCATAAAGGTTTCTTGCGGCGCAGCCCAGGGCATAAAAAGTCAGACGCACACAGACATCATCCTCCCAGACCCCCAGCAACCAAGCTGATGTCATATTAGGTTCTGGTACATATTTCAACTACTTCATTATATATGAAAGATAAGTACCAGTACCTCTGTGCCCCAAGGCCGCACAAAAAGGTATGTCCGCCCAAGCAAGTGCACAAGCCGCCGTTCACAGTTGCGACATATCTTTTCATAGAAACAATTACATGTACTCATCACCCATTCTATTCTCGTTATTTCTCCACTAATAAAAGAGGCCTCTCTCCTGGTTCTTGGGTAAGGCGGTTCGCGAAGAAAGAAAAAGGTGTTCATCCGCTTGCATTAGAGCAGTCTGTGCCTGCATAACTCGAGCCAGGCGCCCAAAGGAACTCGCCAGTATGGAAGCGAAGGGACCCAGCCGCGGGAATACAACGCTTAAGGCGGATTATATTGATTGAGTTAGTGGGTAATAAATGGGGGATAGAGAATATTGAAGGAGTTGGGCAGGAAATGTACTGCTATTAATGCTTGATCGTGTGTGCGTGTGCGTATATGTGGGTGTGAGTGTGTGTGACCAAGATCACCGTGTATTCTTATTGACAATGGTGAGCAAGACGCTGCTCTTTAGTGGTATTTGTAATATAGTATCAGATTGTTAGTGACACATTTTCTCAAGTCGTATTTCAGGCATGATATTGGGCATGTATTATGGTCCTGACAAAATGGCATGTATCAAGTTTGAATGTCATATTCTGGGGTGCACGACGGACCCCCAGCCCAAAGCCCCAAAACTCCCCAAGCACAAAAACAAAATCCGAGCCCAATAATCCAATGCTCTCTTTCTAATAGCCAATAGGAATCCATCACAGGGCATGCAAACATCTGAACCAAAAGGGGTGTATGTTTCTGGTCCAGCATTCGGGTCATGATGGCAATAGATTGACAATCTCAGGCATCAAAAATGAGATAAAGACAGATTTTTTTCGTGGGGCTTACAATGTCTCAAGAGACTGTCAATCAGTGGTTGGGCTGTTTCCCTTTCGTACTTTGTGCAATGCCATGGCATCGTGAAGGCTGGATGAGAAGCTTATGAGATCACAGGCATCGTCGCCTCCGCCGCACAGACAGAAATGGAAACAATGTTAGAACGTTTGATTGTCTGGTTTCCAGAATATTATTTTGCCGTTGATTGGCGGTTTTGTATTCCTAGAGGTGACCCCAGAAAGGCTCTCCTTTGCTCAAGTAGATCAGCCACAAAGCGGACTAGGCCTAGGATCCGTCTAGTCGACATCCTACTGGCTTGTCACTGCCAACTCACCAAATCCCACTCCTAGGAGCCCCGGACTGACTTTCCGGCATCCAGTCAGTCGCCTACTATCACTTTCTCTATATTTGGAAAATCTATGATGCTGAGTGAAGCCAAGAGATGCACTGGTTCGTCTAATGGATGAGGCCTACATGGAAGCGACTGGTAGATCACGCCTTTTCTGGCTCAACCTCCATTTCACTATGGCTACTTTCTATGTGTATAGTCGAATGAGGACCTTGTACATTAATGTCAGGCTGGGTAGTCTGTAATTAACTCCGTCCTTGACTATGAAGGGGGCAGCATGCAGAAGAAGACTGGTGCTCGCTCCTCTTTGGGCTGTCTGTTGGAGCAGAATGTGAATATATGCAGATCTCGGCTCTCACGAGACCTTTCCTACAACATGTCAAGTCAAGATATGCACATCTATTCATGTCGCTTCCCATCATCCAATCCCACCACTCTCTGCCATAGACCCCATGTCTTTCACAAAAGTAAACAAAGAAATCGCCACCATCAAGGCTGTCCGGTGGTAATCATCCCACCTTGCCCCTCATGTCCCCTCCAACAAGACCACTCACACATGATGTGTTGGCAATCCGCAAAGGCCATGATATATGCAGCCTTTAGTACTCCGTCCTGATAGCAGCCCAACTCTAGCCGTACGGAGCTTTATCGGTCATGTGTTGTGTATCCTATAACTTGGAAATCCGCAATCCGCCGCTCTCAATCTATTGCTTGGGCGTTGGATCTGTCCAATCCCCTCGGAAGCGGCCGGGAACTGGGTACATGAGTAGAAGCCTAGTAACAATAATGCAGTGTGTATTTAGTCTATGGATATCAGAGCCACCAGTTTTCAAATGACAGGTTCTGCCACAATCATGCCCACGATCGTTAAAAGGCGGTCAGTTTTGACGGAGGGTGATCCGACTAGGCAATCCCAGCTTTCCCCCCTTCCAAAACCACGATCTCAATCCCTTGCTTGGACTTTCCATCTGCATCTCCACCTATCAAAGTACATCTTACTACCAACCTATTATCGTGACCATGACAGCCCCAATCGCTCGCCCACTTGTCTACGAACCAACCATCTTCCCTCAGTCCGTTCGCCCACCTACATTGCTCCTATGCACCGTCAAAGTACATACATACAGTCTCACATACATGATCCTCCTCCATCGACATACTCTCTCCACCTCCAACAACACCCTCATGTAAAACCCTTTCCCATATGCCCGCAGCATGGCATCTCTCCACAGTCACGACACTCCATATGTACCTTCCAACTTACCTGACAGGCCCCGGTACCTCTCAAGGCGGTGAGACCAACCCACAGCACCCCTTCCCACACATCCAAGCGAGCTTCCGTCGCCCAAGGCAGTACTCATTTTTGCATTGTCCCTCACGATGGAAAAAGAGCATGATTTCCGTGGGCTCGGAGGGAGGATCAGGGCCTGATGCCAATAGGATGGTTAAAAAAAGGAAGGACAATGGGCAATATCAAGATGTGCCTATCTAATGATATATTGATCACGTAGTCGTATATCTAGCATTGATGACAAGACAACCTCATGATGATTTCCAGGTGTCTCTTCCTCTCTTTTGGCCCGATCACCAATAGTACAAGCAATCGTCACCTGGTAGCACCGATCAGCCCATTCCCGACTTCGCCAACTCCCGTTCGCCCATCGCCCGCCTAGTGTCTCTCTTCTTCCCAGCCTCCGGTTCTCTCCACCACCAATGTCACCGTCTATCTTGAGCCTGCCCTCACTGGAAAAATAAAAAATGAAAAATAAAATAAAAATAAAAATAAAAATAAAAGATGAAAAATTGAGAACCACGAATAATCCTGTCCCATCACATAATCACATAATAGGAAAAACACCTCAAACCCTTTCCGGAGCAATTATCAAACGCCTTCACCATAACATTATTAATGTAGATATCCCCTCAAATACAACTTGATGAATCATCTTCAATTTGTCCAAGCTTTTTAATATCTAGTTATGGAGGAGGCGGGAAACGAGGGCGACCATACTGGGAATAGCAACAGTAATGAAATGGCGCATTGTCGGCGTGACGTCAGGGTTAACTTTGTGATGGCCCGACTAAATGCCGAACAAGTCAAAGTCCTATTTGCCTCCCGCGAAGTTAGTTTCGTCGCAAAAAAAAAGCATAGGAGTTGTATTCAGAATTTATAATTATCATATTAACTGGGTTTAGTCGCAATAAATCAGCGTATGTCTTTGTGACATAACGTATAAATTACGAGGCTGCTTTAGCCCTTGATACGTAATTGCAAATACCAAAACCCTAAACTAAGCTCACATGTCCAATGTGGTATCAGCAAACTGTCTCGATTTCAAGCCTCGTACAGCCTCCAGTCCTGTTGAGTAATAGCAATCATGTTTGCGTTACCATACCTAACTTGTTGTCTCTGTATACAGCCGCCAAGTGGTCAGCTGAGCTCTGGAGACAGTGAGGCCGCAATACATTTTTCCACCATTGTTAGAAGTTCCGGAGGATTCTCGGCCAAACAACTACACATGGCATGAATTGATTCTTTAGGGATATATTGATATATTTAGCAACTAAACACATGTAGCTAACTAAATTCCGGACAACAACTTCACTCTTATTCTCTTTCGGATGAAAATTAATCTACTCATATCCAAACATAAATCAAAAAGCAAAAGACAAGCATTATCCCAAGAAACAACAAATAAGCAGCCAGAGAATCAGACGAACGTGCCCATCTGAGCCTACCATCTGCTGTCCATCCCGCACAAAATAAACCAAGATGATGACTCTGCTAAAAACACACAAGAGAAAAAAAGTAAAACCAAATGATGACCCAGAGCGAGATTATAATAAAAAAAAGAAGACGGAGGAAAAATGTGAAGAGAAATGAAGTAACGGCATCGGTACTCAAAGCACTGATGCCGAATATGAAGGAGGTAACCATAATGCGAGCAATAGAAGAAGGTCGCGAATAGGGGACTGAGCATGCTCGCGCCAACGAAGAAATCAAAACCAAACAAAAAGAGGCAAAGAATACGATGACATCAGCCGTGAGCCATGGATAGTCATCTCCGTCATGTCATACAGTCATATTGCCGCCATAATGTATCTGCTGATCGCGAGGGTCCGCGAATACAGACTTGTCCTCCGACCAGCTACAGAAAGCTAGCGACCCAGTTTGAGAAGAACAAACGCCTGAAACTCCGAATCATAGCCTAACGAAAACGAACCCAACTGGTGCAAGCCACAAGAAGACAGTGCACCGCAAAAACACCATAAACAGACCAAGGTTGCCAACATGCTTATTCACCAGATCAAGCCTTTTAAACAGCCATGTCGTCCTTGCTGCCCCAGCCACCAGACCATGGCAACCATGAGGCCCGCTTCTGGGCCTTGACGGCATCGTTGTGATCCTGCACCAGACGCAACGGGCGTGGCTTGTTGCCGGCAAACGTGGTGGCTGGCATCTTCTCGTGGAAACTCCGTGGCGGGCTAGCCTGCGAGGGCGGCGTCGCGACACCCGCGATCGACTCGTTAGACACGCTCGAGGTCTCACTGCGCATTCCGGGAAAGTTTGCGACTGAGGGCGTTTGGTTGCCAAGGTTGGACGACATTCGGCCGGAAAGAGGAGCCGTAGCGGGGGGCAGGCCGGGCGACGCCAACGCTCCCGATGCGAAGAAAGTCTGTGAGCGGCGCGGGGCGTTGAAGGTGGGTGACATCTGACCATCGAGACCCCGGTACATCTGGTTGACCAATGAGGCCCCGGATCCCGTGTACTGTTCGCTCTGAGGACGAGCTCGGCGCACGCTGGAAGAGCGGGACATGTTACCAATAGGAACGCGAGAACCGGACTCGGAGTCGTTCTGGAGACTCGCGAGACTCGCCAGACCGGCCGCAGTGGGGATGATCGACATGGGACGGGGTCTCTTGGGCTTAGCAGTGGTGGGGGTAGTTACAGTAGCAGTAGCAGGGGCAGCGGAATTAGCAATCGACGTGTTAATCGTGTTAACAGAATGAACGGAAGCAGAGCTCGACATAAGCGACTTGGTACGCTGGAGCCACCCGGGGCCCGCCGCCTCCTTGGGACGAGCAGGAAGCTCTTTTTGGCTAGAGTCGTTGGACTGGTCGAGAATGGCTTCGAAATCTTGGTGCTGAAGGAGACGCTCGATGATCTTGTTAATGTAGAGAGTGAGCGCCTTGTTTTGGTCCTTGGCTGAACGGAGTTCTTGTTCGAGACGGCGGTAAGACTCATCGGACTCGTGGGTGTCTTGAGCATCCTCAAGCTCATCAGCAAGAGTGGTACCACCAAGGGTGGAACCAGAGCTGGGGCTACGGCCCTCAAGGGCAGCAAGCGCATCCTCGTTGCTTGACAAGCGGGGCTCGTCAACGCTGTCGCGGGATGAAGAGTTCATGTAGCTGAAATCGTTCTTAGTGAAATCACCGTTCAGAGTCTTCTCCTGCAGCAAGAGCTGGTAGCTCTCGTTATCCTCCATGAGGCGGGCATTTGCCATGCGCGCCTCCATAAGTTGGCGCTCAACCTCTTGCAGCCGGCCATCGCCCTGGTTTTCGGTCTCAGCGAGCTTAATCTGGGCCTCGGCGAGCTCCAGGCGGAGAGACTCAATGAGCTTGTCCTTCTGAAGGAGAAGCTTGGAGTTATTGCGCGAGTCGCTGCGCTGAAGCGAGGACGGCGGGGCGAAGCTGCCATTCTCGGTAGGCGAGTTGGCACTACTGTTCGCTGTGTATAGAGAAGCAGGGGCTGGTTAGTTATGCAGATGAATAGTCGAGGCAGGGGTAGGTAACAGTGAAGCAGATTTCAAACCAATGCCACCACATAAGAGATAAGGAAAAAAAAAACCTGTGGTAAGAGCACAGACAAATATGCGAGCCTTGAAGCATGTTTGGGGACTTGAGAGAGTGATTTGGGGCTGAGTGGCTTACCTCTACTGGGACGAGAGTCATCATCCATGTTGCGCTCTGAAAGGTTATTTTTGAGACGTTGGATAACGGTCTGCATCTCCTCTTCACGATTGGCCATTTCCTCTTTTTCTTTGGTCATAGAACTGCGCTCCGCCTCATAGATAGCCTCCATCTCACGCATCTGACGGGCAGCTTCCCGCTTAGCGTTCGACAGCTGCTCAATCTGTTCCTCACACTCGTGCAGCCGTTCCTCCAACTTGGCGTGTTCCGAGTTGGTGTCTTGTAACCTGGTAGACAAAACAAGAGCTTCTTTGCGGTACTGATCAGATTCATCCTCGGCATTGGCGAGACGGGTCTTAAGGTCCTCAATGGCAGCAATAGCCTCGGCGCGAGCTTCCTGGTCGGCGTCGGAAGACTCCCTCAGGATAGACTCACGACGACTGGCAGGAGTTCTAGAGTTGAGTATACTACCAGTGCGACTGGGTCTCGAGCGATGGCCAGGAGTAGAGGTTACGGGCGAAGCGGGAGATCCAGGAGCGTCGGCGCTGCTCGTAGGCCGTCCGACGCCGGAGGTCGGACGCTTGGTAACAGTCGACATGGCGAGGGATATGTGTGTAAATCCGGGATATATTAGGAGGTCGATGTTTTGATGGAAAACAAAAAGGGGGCACTAAGTCGTGAACTTGTAACAAGGACAAAAAGGAGCGTCCTGTGGAGAACTAGAAACTGTAGTCTTCAAAAGACAGCAGATACACAAATAGATATGTGACTAACAAAGCAAAATACAAGATGAAGTTGCAGAAAAGAAATAATAAAAAGGATCAAGCAAGAGATACAACAAGAGGGAGAAGCCAGAAAAGGAATATGCAACTCAGTGGTGCAAAGCCCCTTCGGAAAAGTACTTCTGGCGCTTGGCTGGTGTTATGCAATGAGTTGCAGAGGACAACACAAGACTGTACCAGGTAAACGTGGCGTTATTATGCGACTTCAGGGAAGAACAGGCGGTAGGACTGCGATGAGCTTGTCAAATATCTCTGGATAGCAGGCCTGTAGTGGTGGATGGCCAGGTATGCTGCAGGTTGTGGGAGGGTCTCCAAGTCGATTGAGCGGTGAGGAGTACCGTCAAAGGATATAGTACTGTCGCTTGTTGTTGGGGAGGGGAAACGAGGGACAATTGGAAAGCGAGGGCCAATAGCTTAGAGGAGTCCAGAGAGAAGAAGGAATGCTCGGCTGCTTGAGATCGATCAACTGCAAACAGTGATGTTGGTCTGCGGGGAAGAAGCAGGAAAAAGAGAGTATTAATCTTCAACTTGGAATATCCGTGGTATATATGGAATACTGGTGGCGAAGAAGAGTAAAGGAGTGAGAATATTAAGATGATGCCAGTGAGGGGGAGAGGAGGATAGATGCGGGAACAAAATCGTAGCATGAACAAGGAAGGAAGACCTGGTGTGCCAGGGAAGGAAGCGGACTCGAATAGACAGGTGAGGAGAACGCAACTACCAAAAACAGAACACAGACCACATTCACAGGATCTAGAAATCAATGGGAAATCGCCCAACACTACACTAACAAGGAAGGCACTGATCTGGCCCTTCTCGCTATTTTATGCCACTATCAGATTAGCAGCAGCTTATATCAATGGAACGGAATCTGTAACCTGAAGTTCTTGATGGAACAGACACTGCCCACTACGGTCTATCTTTTCTCCTTCTATCTTTGCTATGAGCTGAGAACTACTGCCTCCGCCGCAAGATATCGAGCATCCATAGATACAAATTATCAGGGCTTGGCTAGAAAGAGAGCCAGCAAAGCAACATACCAAAAACCATGGGTGATAGCCTTGTTCAGCCAGTATCAATATACCTTACTCCCCAGAGCCGCCAACTTCAATCAACGGAAAAGGGGCGCTGGTATTAACTATTGAATGTCAACAAAACAATGGCTCCAAGCCCATAAGCCTGCTCAAGGACGGCTCGTCCGTTCCCTGTAGCACAGTACGATATGCGTAATTCAACGGAGATAGATAGCAACCACTCTATTGTTCAAGGATGGCAAAACAACATGGGATTCGACATTGTGCAGTTCACAAACAGCAAGCTTGTCACTAGTAGTGAATAGCTTGATCAGTTGACTAAAGTCCCGTGATGGGTCTCTCTCATGTAAATATCGAGACAACTGTCTGGGACATAATAACTAGCCGGGATCAACTCCCGATGGATCTCAATACTACGGTCTTTGGTCTCTGAGTTGTTCTGTTGCCACAGCTGTTACAACGCCCACTTATCACCGTTCGACAACAAGGCCGAGTATCACAATAGCTAAGATTAAAACAGAACAGTCTACCCCCTCTTCCCCTGATCTGATCAGTTGCACAAATGGAATCTGTTCGCCTCATCATTGTATTCCTGGGCCTGTTCAAGCTGGTACGGGAGAATGCTGGCCACCAGTCCATATCAATGCCTCACTCAACTCATTGACAACCGTGCCCCATGATAGATGATGAAGTACTCTTCCCCTCTATTTTGCTGAGAGGGGAACATGACGAAATATCGACCAGGGCCTCTCATTGTCCTCAACTTCCTGGGCAACCGCCGTCAGCAACCGCCGTCAGGTTGGGATCCCCTCTCCAACTATAGGGTACTCCGCCTTTCGCCTCCCCTCTTCCAGCTCACGGATCTCTCCAGGCGCCTTCTGTGGTGATCCTGGATGAACCTGGTCAACCAAAGGGAGGGAGCGAAGGCCCCATAGTGATGCCAGCGAAACCCACCCAGGAAGCACAAGGCGTGGGCTCGCTGTCGCCTGTCTTTGGTCGATAAAGTGTAGGACTTGTTGTTCTGGGTATTACTTTGTGAATGTGATTGACTTCTTGGTGCGAATGCTTCTATCCGTCTATTATCCATGTTTGGTCAAGAAGGAATTTGATGGAATTCGCTTGTGACGATTTCTGGTTGTTCCCCTCACTCCTGATATTCCTCTAGAGCTCCTGATGATTGTTTTCACAAGAGTGAGAACTATAGTCCGCCACCTATCAGCAAACAATTTTGAGCAGCCTTGGGAATCTAATCAACACAAGGGCGATAGCTCACTTCGACTAACACCAAGTTTGCATGTCTCCTGCTTCCGTGCCGAGCGAGGGTAACCACAACTGCAATCCATTTTTTTTTAGAAAAAAAAATGGTACTGGGTAAATACTGCCATTATTCGTTCTCCGTATCGGTTAATCCACAAGTGTGTGTTCCATGATTAATTAACAGCACATTCGTGATACTTTCTCCCGCACTTTAGATTAGCGGATGCTGGCCAGTCTGAAACCGCCAGCTTGTCTCCCCAGTCTAGAGAAGATTACGCCAATCTTTCCCAATTCATGCTGTCTTATTTTCAGTCATGTGCTTAGACCAACCTCTCGAACTTACTCCCCCCACATCCGCCTGGCTTGTTCATCCCTCCGCCGTTCATTTTCCGTGCTGGGATTATCTAATTCGTGCTTCTGATCATATTGTTGTCATACTATATGTTGTCTTCATTGTTTGGCCGTTGATGTGTACTCCATATTTCTGCATTAATGACCCTATCGAGCACAGCCAAGTATCGTCGCATAATGCCGTTGTCCTCAATCCGTGTTGCTGTGCGCTGGTTGTCGTTGCTACTGTCCATTATCTAGAGCCAGTCACCCGAAGCCGACCACCAATAAAACCCATGTCTCTCTCAGGGAACATTAGAATGCACCAGTGTTGCTCTAACGGCGCTGTCGTCGTTGGGGCCAGGGCTGCCATCGGCCAACCAGGTCACCATATCACGGAGGTTCATGTCATGGTTATATCAATCACAGCAGGCACATCATATCGTCTTATTAGAATTCAGTAATGCGCCAATGTATGGGCCACCAACACAAACGCTGTCACCGGCAATACTTGACAACACATGACGAGCTAAGCCATTTGTGAAAATGTACTATAGCAAACAAGCCGACGGGCTAGAAACGGAATGTCGCCTCCTTAACTGCTAGTGTATCCATTGGAATGCCGAGCGACGTCAATACAATCTCGTTGTATGAACAATTTCGCTGCCCTATGCTTGCAGGAACAAACTCAATGTGTGCAGAGTATACTGCCTATTCACATGTCAGTTGCTAGAAATGTGATGTACGATGTATGAATGCAGCGCAATAAAAGCATGACATAATCATAGCCATCACTCTAGTTCACTTGTGGGGAACTTGTGGCTACGTGCTTTGATTCACAGATATTATGAGTACTTAAGAGCATCAATTACAAATCAGCTACGGTGTTGCGTATTAGGTAACGATAGCCGAGCATATTGTGAGCATTGTCTTTAAAAAAGAATACAATTTTCCAATATCAGAAGTCCACATCAAATCCGGGACAACATCTGCAATGCAATGCAGCATTGGATGAGAAACTGCAGCATTGCTGAACAAATATCAGCTGAGTTTCTGTTCTTGTTTACGAATAAAGGGTTTATGAGAACATGTATATCACGTGACATCACACATGGTGCAGCATGGTTAAGACGACGTAAACCCAACAGTGCGATCTTACAAACACACAATGAGGCAGAGATGCCATGTCATCTTGGTCACGGTTTGTAGCTGACTTCGATCGTAAAGGTTCGGTTGTCGATTACACCACGAGTATCAAAAAATAACAAATCCCGGGGCCTGTTTTAACCCATTCCCGAACGCCGTGTCCCATGATGCATTGCTCAGGCATTAAAATGCTTGGAGAACGTTTTGTATAGTGTTTATGAAGTCTTTTTGATTTTTTTGCTCATTCATCAACTACAGAGTCGACAAATTTAAGCCTGCTCGGAGAGGATGTCCGAGTCACCAGCGTCAATAATGGCCATGGTAGAGCAGCGGAACATCTTACCGCAGGAAGTACCCAGCTCGATCTGTAAGTAGAAGGTTAGCATGTGTTTATTACCCTCCAAAGTCTTGGTTGTCTTAAGACTTCTTCGCAGGGTTGGCTTCAGTATGCCACTGAGGCATCATCCACCAGTGCCACTTAGACGTGGGCTGTGAAGAATTAAGTTGACAGGATAGCAATATATACGTACGTTGGTGCCGTTCAGGTGGTGAACGTTGGTCTTGGCCAGCATGGCGTAGTACTCCAGCTCAGACTTGCGCAGAGGGGGAGTGTTAGAGGCAATGATGACCAGCTTGGCCTTACCAGCACGGAGGGACTGTAAAAGCGATTCATGTTAACATACTGTGCCTATGTATATATTTCGTATATCGAGTGATTCATACCTTCAGGGTAGACTTGTAACCCAGAGTGACCTTGCCGGACTTCATGACGAGAGCCAGCTTGGAGCTGATGCTCTGAGCATCGCGCTTAGACTTCTTGACGGGGGCCATTTTGACGGTAGGTGATGAGCAACTGAATGTGATTGTTGTTGACAAAGTCAAGATCTCCAAGTTACAATATCGAAGCCGCAGATTTTTGTCTCGACAAATTTCCTGCAAGGATTCTGCCGGTGGTGGGGCCCAGCGAAAAAGTTTCGTGCGTTGAATAAGTACCCACCTTTATGAATCGTGGCCAATGAGCGCTCGGAGTTGGGTCCGCAGCCCTAAACTTCCGATGTTCACCCGTCCTTAGCCCACCTCCCAAATGCGGCTAGTGCTTTGAAATCAAGGGTTAGAAATCAAGAATCCAGGTTTGCCACAACTGATTCGCATTAACCTAGGGGTCCATTTTCTTCAGAGTGATCTTTCTCTCCTCCATCATCTTCCCCTTCATACCCCATTTTAAGGCACTTAACCAGTTCACCGAAGACAAAATGGCCCGTCGTCCCGCTCGTTGCTACCGGTACTGCAAGAACAAGGTGCGTTGTTCTTGTTTTCATGTCGAGATTCCCGTCGATTGAATTGAGCCCGCCCAAACGCCGATGACTCTATTGTCAAATATCGAACTTTATACAATCCGACTCTAGACGCAATTCCTGCGTAGAATTTTTGACATCACGCAAATTCGTGCAATTTTCGATACACCCACTATCAACTTGTCTGTTCAATTTTTGGGACATACTCAAATCGACGATGGGAATCTCACAACCAATAATTCCCCAGCAGTCATACTAATCAGCATTATGTGCAGCCGTACCCCAAGTCGCGCTTCAACCGCGGTGTCCCCGACCCGAAGATTCGCATCTTCGACCTGGGCCGCAAGCGTGCCAACGTCGACGACTTCCCTCTCTGCATCCACCTCGTCTCCAACGAGTATGAGCAGCTGAGTTCCGAGGCCCTTGAGGCCGCCCGTATTTGCGCCAACAAGTGAGTTGCCCCGCTATTGGTTCAGACAATCGACGTCATACTATGAGACTAGATTGAGAAAACAGTGAATTGAGAACAAATGGCTAATATCAACTTTCTTCATCAGGTACCTGGTTAAGAACGGTGGTAAGGAGTCTTTCCACCTCCGTGTCCGTGCCCACCCCTACCACGTTGTCCGTATCAACAAGATGTTGTCGTGCGCTGGTGCCGATCGTCTGCAGACCGGTATGCGTGGTGCCTGGGGTAAGCCCAACGGCACTGTTGCCCGTGTCAACATTGGCCAGATCATCCTGTCCGTCCGTACCCGTGACAACAGTAAGTATACCCTGTCTGAGTTTATACCCGTGAGATAAGTCAAATGCTAATATATATTTTTCAGACCGTGCTATTGCCCTGGAGGCTCTCCGCCGTTCGCAGTACAAGTTCCCCGGTCGCCAGAAGATCATTATCTCCAAGAACTGGGGTTTCACTCCCCTTCGCCGCGAGGAGTACGCTGAGCGCAAGGCGGGTGGCCGTGTCAAGGTCGATGGTGCTTACGTCAAGTTCCTGGCCAACCACGGCTCGCTTGCGCACAACATGCGCGAGTTCCCCGGTGCCTTCGAGGCTTAAGTGCGTGGTCTAGCTTGCAATGAATGACAAAAAAAACCAAAATTACTACGACTCAGAGGGAAAAGAAATGGTACTTGGTGTTTCACTAGACGGCGTCTAAATATCTTGGGAATTGAATGATACGAAGTCTTTTGGCTCCGATATGGGAAGATTCTTGGGTTTTTGTATCGTCTGCTCTTGTTTGTATTGCCGATGTAGTTGTCGTGGAGACTAGGTACCACCTGTGTTTATATTGTGAATTCTTGGTGAACCAGACACCGTCTTGTACATGACCGACATATCTCTGCGCTTGATACTAGCTTTGGGGCATTGTTGACATTGAGAAATCAGTTGTAGACTTTTATATATAGAACATCTGAATCTCCTGGATATGTCCATCGACTCAATTGTGATTCAATGGCAAGAGCGTCGTCATTTTGGCCTCGTTGTGTAACCACTTTGGCCCTTGGTTGGCGAGATGCTCGGTAACAAGGATATGTGCATGTACCTAACCCTATTATATCTCTTTGTATATACACTATTGGATGAAAGAGAAAAATGGACCTTTTATGAAAGATGACAGTGCCAATGATTGTATAGTCACTTAGCATAAGCTCTTTGGCGTATGCATTATTGTAAATACTCGTCATAATCACAGACAAGGAGACCTGAACGACCATGTACAATTGGACGCTGTGTTCGGACCCAGTGTGATTCTTGGTGATAGACAATCCACTAGCAAGTTATCTTTTTTACTGCTTGTCTTGGTCGTACATTTCCACTACTTTAGTACTCCAATAGCTGCCACAGCAGATATTAAAATCAATGTTAAACTAAATGCAACACAACCTGATATGCGTTTTTTATAAGGCCTTAACCGTACTTGTTTCATCAGATATGAAGATACATGCTTTGCCACATGATGGGCCCCTCCTCCGCGGAGGTGAGACCGAATGACTACTGTGGGAAAATATGTTGATGGGATTGATGTTCACCTGACGGATATAATAATTTGTTGAGGTGGAGCGATACACAAAAGTTGGGAGTTTTAAGTCCATAGTTATGTTGGGTCCCCTCTCTTGATATCCATGGAGCCGGCTAATATCAGCTACTCCGAGTTCAATGGAATGACATGAACCTGGAAAGAAGATCATCCTTCGGTATAAATATACGATCGACTGATAAGGGGAAAACAGTGACATCATGGCCAATTGGTTGGGGCTGTCATGTCCAGTGCTACAGGACATGCTGATAATGTTAAGATATCAACGGCGACTTCTAATTGTGGCGTGGTCTTTTGGGCACATGCGAAGGGTGATCCCACATTGGTGATTACATCCACTCATCAGATACTGTGGTGGTATCTTGTCCTGCCGAGAAACAGAATGAGATTAATCAGGTGCTGATAATATAGACTGACGAGAAGTGGATACTAGACAAGTGCGATAATTATCTGACGATGAACGATGATAGTGTCGGAAGTAGTTTACGTTCCATATATAAAATAATATCGATGTAAGGAGAAACAATGCAAATTTCTGAACAATCAACGTCAGGTCTTGTTGGCTAGGTGTTTACTTTTTTTTCTTTTCGACTCAAAATTATTCAGTTATTCCAATCATCAATCGATGACCTGAAGTGATCTTACATATCTATTCTGGGAAATCCTTTTGCTTTTTGCTGCATACTTTGATGCCATGATTCCAGTATTCGAGCCGTTTCCCCTCAAGCTGTCCTTAGATGTGATGCCATAACTAATGTAACCACCAGCTGCATCTAAATCCTGCTTATGTCAAAGCCATTCACTGATGTTCAAGACTTGTGCACGGCTATAACTCTCCATATACGAAAAAGCTGTGCCGTCAAGTTCATAAAACTCAACGGCTGTGCCGTTCATGAACCTCGCAGCTAATTCAAAATTGCCCGGGATACAAAGTTGACTATGATGGACCCTAGATAATATATTACGTGATATTCGAGAGTAGTTGCCTAATATGGAGGATATTTGAGGGGCCGCGGTATAGATCAGGAGAAAGCCGAATGTATCTGTCTAATGGCTCATTTGGCTGTGGCTGTATGTAGAGAAATGGCCTGTGGATGCAATGCCAGATCAGTGGGATGATTACGGAGAAACTCGCAGGAGAGCTTACTTGACAAAGTGATTGGATTATGGGAAGTAATGTTGATAAATACTGTGATTTGACGAGACAGCGTCTTGTTGGTTGCATCGCCCCCTAAGTGTTGGCGATGTATGGCTGAATCAGTCTTATCTTCACAGATTGTTGGTTGGGCTGGCAGTTGGTCAATCATTAGTTCCAATTCTGCAATCTTGGGACAAGCGTCTCTGGCTATCCCAGAACGTGCTGTTGCCACTAAACCAAGATCAGAACAAAGGAGTAGTTTCGCCCCAGAATTTTCCCACCAGTGTTTGTCCGTAATCTCAAGACTAAAGAGGAACAACAACGCCCTGATTCTACAGTGATTTGATAGATGGTATATAGCATGAAAGCCCTGACTATTTTTACTGGGCTTAGTTTTCAAAGCGTCTATAGCCTGTGCGCAGCTCTGTTCATGAGACCTGCAGATGGGTGGGTATGCAGTACCGAAGAAAAATGCAGCTTAGCTTATTGCAGTTGGATGTTAAGATCAGTAAACCATCGCTCCACCTTTGTAGTGATATCTTAGTGACAAAAAGATTGTGAATTGGGTACTGTAGACCCATAAATATAGTGATTATAGTGGACATCGTTAGTCTGACCAGGGCCATAATTCAATGTTGCCTTTACGCTGCAGCAACGGGACGGTACTACGCACATCAAATAAACAACGTCACGTTAACCTCTCATATTTCGGTCTTTTTTTATATTTTAATTTTCTAGCCAATAAGTCATTATCTTTTCATCACTTCGAGTATTTCAACTTGGTCATTAGTGATTCTGACATCTCATTTTTCGAGCCGTTCCGCCACTCTTCATTCTATCATTAGCCATAATCTTGTCACAATCTGTATATTCACCTTGCCCCATCTACCCACTATCGACGATTCGCCTAAGCAACGACCAGCCCCTTAGCCACTGCCATCACTACAACCATAATTAGTCTATTTTCTGCCCTGGTCTGGGTAGCTTTATTCAATTTATCTTTGCTTCTCCATTCTTCTTCTATTGAGTTGTGTTCTCGACATCCCGGCCCATAGCCATCGCTACTCTCCTTGACTCTCGCCAGCAACTCGACCACCATCCACCTAGCCTCCGAACGCTTCCACAGTCTCCCTTCCATTCCATCCATTCCATCCATTCCAACAATGGCCTTCCAAGCCCGCGCCTCCCAGGCCCAGCGCGCGGCGCCGGATCTGCGGGAAGGTTCGGCTTCTGGGCCGTCACTAGCTGGGCCGTCATTGGCAAGCTCGCAGCTGAAAAATCCGGCACCCCCAGATGGCCAGACTTGGGTCTTGTTTCCGCCGCCGGCATCATCAGAAGCCCAGACGACTTCTTCATTTCTCACAATCAACGAAAGTATTAATACTACATCGGACCTTGGCACACCGAGTGCAGTGAGATCAGATCTACCGTCTCGAACGGCAGGTAATAGTAATACTGGGCCGTTGAATCAAGTAGCTGAGGATGAGGATGACGACGAGGACGATGAATATGATGAAGACGCGGAGCTTGATATTTTGGACAGTCACCTGGCAGACTTTAGGGCTGTTCCATCTATGGCGACCCCTGTGACCACAACGGTGCTACCGAATCACGACGGACTTGGTACATTTAAACTCCCGGATTTTGCCGGAAACCGCAAAATTCAAGAGCAACTCCGTGCCTTTGAGCAATTCAACCCGAATCGCATACAGGCTGGCCAAGAAGGAAACTCAACATTCCAAGCGGACCTACAGATTGACCCAGAGGAACTCGAAGCTGCAGAGCGTCGTGCGCGCATTGAGGCATGGCGTTTAGAGCACAGCCGAGTTTTGCTCGAGGAAATCCAAAAAGAGACCCGCCGCCAACGCCGTGTTTCGGTAGCATCATCTACCCGGGCTAAGAAACCAGCTCTTGCCGGCTCTATCCAATCCGAGACCATCGACGAGGACCAGGAACTGTCACCGCGGACTGAAGACACGGAGAAAATGGAATGGCATGACGACTCAATCGACGACCGGATTGTCGAGGAAAAGGCCGAGGAGCAACCTAAGGGCTTTCTGGATCGGATTACGCACAAGGTTATACGCGACATGTTGGACCTCAGCGACCACGACTTGGCCATTATCTTTGGCGAAACCTATGTGGACGAAGAGGACGCTCAAGCGACACCGCGGGCCTCGTCCCCCGCCGGAAACCAATCAACCACGGCCGAAAAGAAGGCAACGAACCAATCGGCAAACCTCAAAGAGGACTCCTGGCAACTGCGCGTCATCGAAGGCGTTGCAAGGGAACTTGGTATCTTTGTAAACTCCGTCTCTCCCCACCCGCATCCCGGCGCATTCTCAACTTACAAGCGTGTTCAACAAGATCCCCTCCCTTACGCAGGGCTAGAAGCAATACCCGAGGCATCGACCGCGTCCACGTCGACCCGGAAGCCAAAATCGCTGCTTGAGTCGCTGTCGGAATCGGCCCTGCAATTCAAACCATCGTTTGCTATGTTGCAAGGGACGATCCCGTCGGCGACGTCATCGGGCGGCGATAACCAAAAGGACAAGGAAACGGATTCTACGCCAGCAAAACGGTTTACCCAGGAAGAATGGGAGCAGGACCTCGACATTAAGCTTGTCTTCCGATACTTGCGATCTCGCTTCGCCCCATCCTCGGCTTCCCCGACGCCCTCGCCTACTTCAGTCACCCCAACACAGTCGAAAACACGGATATCGTCACCACAAGAGTCGGCTGCGAAGGCTGCAAGGATTCGCCAACAACACCCGTTGATTGGCGGGAGGATACCAGCAGAGAGGCGGACGTTCAAGGCATCGGGAGGCAGCGCACAACAAAGGTGTGGGTCGGGGTGTAGTCAGGGGACAAGGAGGTCAGGGAGAAGAGGGAGTGCGGCGTCGTCTCGTCACTATTGGGATATTGGCGGGTCGATTGGGACGGGGTCGGTAGTCGCGGCGGCGACGAATGGACCAATGGGGAGCTGGGGGGAGGTCTAATAAAGGGTATGAGGATGAAGGCAAGGAAGATGAAGGGAAGGAATGTTTACGTTATTTGGTGGTGGATATTTACGACTTCTAGCATATGCGCTCTTGTTTTATTTCATTTACATTAGTTTATATATCATACATGCCGAGTGTCGTGGGCTATATAGACTGGTAGCCGCGAACGGTTATGGACAGACTTGTACATTTGGTTTCTGATTTTAGTCTTTTATGTTTAATATTTACTGTTAGTAGAAGCCCTGCTGAATTTGGGCATTAATAGACCAATGTATTGGCATCATTTTATCACCAGTCGTCTAATGTACATTCACAAGTGAAGTCAAGTGCTGATCATATTTCTTTTATTTCTGCCTTATATATCATATGTAGCACTTATTTGCCCCCCAACCACCCCTTCGCCTGCTCTGTCTTCTTATCAACCGTCCGGTCAAATTCATCAATCTTCTGCAACGTCGTATGTTTGGCATCCTTGATGTAGCCCGCCGCATGTTTCTTGGCCTCATCAATCTCGGCTTGTGTCTTCGCCACGGTATTGTCGATCTTGGCGCCGGCAGCATCGAGCTTGGCGCCGGCCTGGGCACCGATCTTCTTGAGGTCGTGTTCGGCAGAGTTGGAAGCGATGGTGAAATCGTCTGGGGAGTGGTTTCATGTAAGTATGTGTTTTAGAGGACAGTGAGAATATTGAAGGAACGTGAGTAGTTGTATTAATGAGTGTGTATGTATGGCCTGTGTCAAGTAAATACTGGGGAATGAATGACTTTTGTAATTGATAAAACCCAGAAGCGGGAGTTTATCGCAAGCTTTTTGCTCCGATACACTTAAAAGGCAAACATCGGCTTGTGTCCGTACCACAACTTATCCCAGGCCGCTTTTTGTTCCTCTGCGGTAAGCTCTTGGCGAACAGGACGATCGGCGTGGGACATTGCAGGAGCGAGGATTGATGATGGGGGACTAGAGGGGTCAAGGAGAATAGTGGAAGTGGAAGAGATTGGCTGTGAAGGGGAGGATATGGATGGGAATGTAGACATACTCTTAGCGGCACGCTTGGCGGCGCTCACGTTACCGCCGGAGTTGTAGAGGTAGTAGCCGACACCGCCAATGGCAGCGATACCAATGATCTTGGGGAGACGGTTGGCCATTGTGATTGTTGTTATGAGATTGGAGGTATATAATAGAGAGGCACAGAAGAAAAATAGATTATAGAGTGATAGATGTGGCGTGAGATGTTAGTTCAATTGGATAGATTGCAAGACAAACAAGCCATGAGGTTAGGATAGGGCGCTACCGCTTCTTATATTCGCCCGTTAGAGACTAGAGAGTTAGAATAACTCATGACGTTGCCGGATTGTAACAAGTAATTGAGCCGAGAGATGAGGAATTTGGAAGGTATTATTGGCCACAAATGTTAGTTTATCCCTCTTTGAGACGAGGACGGTTCGGGATAGAGAGTGGCGAGAACAGCGAGGTGGAATGTGTGGAGCGGCTTGAGGGAAGTCATGTGCTTGATGTGCTTGAAATGTGATGTAAGATGGGGTCTTTGGTAGCTTTATTGGTGGAGTGATACTATGGCTGAGATAGATGTGGCTACGGTTCCTGAATCAGGCTGGCTTTGTGTAGTTTAAAGCTCTACATGCTGAGCTGTCGAGCTTGAGCGTTGATAGTTTTAAGTCATGCTGCAGCAGGATCCCGCAATAGTGGAGACCTCCAATTAGATAACCAAGTTAGTAAAGGCTGCGCAGAGGTAACCGGCCTACTGGGTGACTGGCTTGAATGTAGGAAGTAGGCCTAATATAGGACAGATGAATCCGATTGTATGGGCCCCTTGCCTGTAGCAGTTCTTGGCTGAGTGAAAACGAAGACAGCTTCCAGCTACGTGATCCTCTCCCCAACCGCATCCGATTATCATAATGTCGAGCGATGACATCAAATGGTGTAACGTCCCCACACATTCTCATTAGCGTAACATCGGCGCCGTTCGCAGGATTCTTCAACTTGTGGTTCTATGAATGCTAAACGGGAAAGATCTCGACCCGCATCCGGGTAGAGAGTGGCCATGCCACGACGGTGGAATATGTGGAATCCGTGAAAGCAGTTTCTAATTTGAAGAAAGAAAAAGAACGAATCAGGCTAATTGAACACAAGTGGCACTCTATCATGACCTCTGCTGAGCCATGACCCGCTTAAACTCTTACGAACCGAAAAAATGCTTCTCTTAAACCCAAACCTTAGTCAAAGCATGAGACAGAATATTGAGTACACTGAGCGAACTAGGGAAGGTACTTGGTTACAGGGTACTGACATCCACTAAAGGCCACAGGAACCACAAACTTTGAATGCCTTTAGGGACCAACGTATTGGAATATAGTTAAAGTTCATACCCACCGATTCTTGGAGCGTTATCATTATCATAACACATCCCTTTTCCCGCTTATCCGCTGCTGCCTCCATCATCTCCCCATCTCCCAATCTCCCCAACTGCCTCCTTGCTTTTGACACAGGCGCACCTGGGCGCTACTGGCGTCGACTGCAACCCGGAAGGAAGTTCAGCGGGGGTGCTGGCTGGGCCGTGTTCCTAGGTGGTTCTTGCGTTGATCGTGACATGACATCATACCTTGTTATTTATTTTTTTGCATCGCGTATCAATAGCCAGAGGCCAGTAGGTTAATTTCTGTCTCTTGCTCTCTCTTGGTATTCTATATTCTACGGTCAATAGACTTGTTTTTTTCTAGGTACCAGTTAAATAATTCCCTCCCTTCACAATATTCAACCCTAGACCTTGTGGAGTTTTTCATCACGTTCACATTTGTGAGCGGCCTCCGTTGAAATGCCGCGGATCAAGTCTTCACGACGGGCAGCGCCGTTGAGAGACGTTGACTACGACCATGAAATCAATCTTGTTGACCATGAACAAGAGACCTCAGCTTCATTTGTTCCCGAGGAAATGCCCTCGATACCGGAGTCCGGGCCGCTCGAAACATCACCAGTTCAATCACCCTCTACTGATTCATTGGGCCGAATAATTTCACCAACATTTGGTACCGATACTACACCTCAAATATCACCGACCATTGTCCAGGATAATGCCTTATCACAACCAAACAGTACATCACCGCCCCAATCGGTGGCCGGATCACTGAATCCTAAGAGGCGACTCGGAAAGTTGCGCAGCGAGCGACAGTCCCAGGCTATGGGCATAGGATCAGCTCTATTGAGTATGGGAGGGGCTAGTGCGGCACTTGGAGGAGGTGGAATGTTGCCAGTACCATCTGCAGACTCTTCTAATGGGGGTTATGTTATGGCCGTACCGAATGAGGGTGCGGCGATGGTCATTGCGGCGAAAAAGACCGAGGTTAGAGGTGTTTCTCGGATGTCGTTGGAAAATAATCACCACCGGAGTAGCTCGATGAATGGAATACCGGTACCGGCTCAGACTTCGACATCTGCTGTGGGAACAACTGGTATGCTTCGCAAGATCTTGGTGTGTTAATAAGATGCTAACGGTATGAAAGATACATCCACCACAGATAGTGGAGCCACATCTCAAGGCACTGACTCCATGCCATCTAAGACTATTGATCATGAATGGGTCATTGATATTCTCTACGAAAACCAGCGCGGCCTTTTCCTCTGTGGATCTCCGTTTTTCTCAGCTAAAGCCTTAGGCAATCTCGATCCCCACCCATGGACAAATGCTTTCCACAAACCCAGCCTCACAGATATCCATAATGCACAACTTCCAGATCCATCCTGGCAGTGGGTGTGGCCTCAATGGCGAGTGAATCACGATTCCCTCGTAGAGAGCGATGAAGATGGGTGGGAATATAGTTTTATGTTTTCCAAGAGGTTTAGCTGGCATGGCCCAACGTGGTATAGCTCCTATGTTCGCAGACGAGCTTGGACGCGGAAACGGGTTAGGAAACACAAAGGAATACCGGGACTGGTAGTACAGGCGCCCACTGCTAGTGTCAACATGGACTTTCCAGGATCCTGGCGACCGTCGGGAGAAGTTGACAGGACGGCGCAGAATTCGAGTCCTGAGGGGACTTCAGTAGTGGGAAGTCCGGATAGGAGTAGGGAAAACAGTCAGAGCCATAGCCGAAACCCCTCAATCTCGCGTTTGAGTATGGCATCAGCTTCACGATTATCCAGAACGGAGTTAGGCTTAGGCGCCGAGGGCTTGAAAGGTCTTGAGATCTGCGATACCCATTTGTTATGGCAAGTCATGCGAAATCAGAGGCTGGATAGAGAAAAACACGAAGCGTTGGACAATTATCTTCAGAATGCAGTGGACGATCTTGAGCATTTACAGGATGTAATACACGAGATTATGTCTCTCTTTGTATTCCAAAGTTCTCGTCGTCAGGTGTTGATGCAAGTCATCCAAGCCGCCGAGGCTACCCAAAAGAAGCTTGATGAGCTCCCTTCAGATACAGATCGGTATGCTGAGCGGTCTCATTTGAAGAAACGACTGACATTTCTAGAAGCGGCGAAACTCCATGCAGAAGAAGAGGTTAGGCGGTTGGCCTTTTGGAGTGATGTAAGGAAGATGGGCGATGCAATGGACGATCCAGAAGCACTTGAAAGAATAAAGTCTGGAGATAATGGAGAGTGTGAGGTGCCAGCGTTAGTGGAAATTTCGGATGATAGTGACATGGATGGGGAAGTGGAAAGTGTCAAGCAAGGGGATTAGTGACGAGAACGTGTCAGTTTATATTTATAGTGTTATGATCAATTGTATTATATTTTGAGGCGATGCCAGTCTCTTATACCTGTTATATGTTTTCAGATATTCATATTTATTCTGCCACGTTCTTGTAAATTTACGATGTGAGTAATTTCCTTTTTGGGCAATACTGCTTTCGTCTGGCCCACACTCTGTCAGCTGCATACACTTTGCGCCACCTGCCATATTTTTTCCGGTCTTGATCGCTCACTTGTTGAATATTACTACTATGACGAGTACAAGGATCCGACCCACCATAATCGGAAAACCTTGATGAATGTCCCGACCCTATGCGCCCGGAAAGCCCGCTCCGATCTAACGAATAAGCCGCCAATTGCTTCGACGTGGTGCGCCGACAAAACCTTTCGACTTTCGCGAACGATATGGTGGATTAAGGGAGTACGGATTCCTGTTTGAGTTTCCAAGTTATGGCTATTACGACGAGATGGAGGGAGGTCCCGAGGGCGCTGAGGGGGATAGGTGGGGTTAGGAGCTTCTCAAGAGGTCAAATGATTAGGAATCAGCAGACAGAGGGAAAAGAAGGGCCGAAAGAACCATTGGAAGTACCCGAATCTGTTGAAGTCACTCCGACCTCGACATCATCCGAGTTGCACAAATCCGCTCCGGCGGCCGAACCAAGTCCGGCCGACAGCGCCCCCAACCCGATAACCCGACCAATTATTTCCCCAACCGATCTCCCAACTCTTGATACTTTCACCAATGCCCCCCGCAAGACCCCGCGACCAAGGCTAAATGCTAAAGAAGTCCCCAGTGCCTTTCACGCACGTGTTCCCGGAAACCAGGCGCTTGTTACCCCGTTATTGCCACTCAAAGATACACGAGCCCGGCGATTCGCGGAGACACAGACGCGCAAGTCCATGGCCAATCAACTATTTCTTGACGACCAGGCATTATTGCGAAATGCGGGACAGGTAGAAAGGGCACATTGGCGTAGTGTACTGAAATCCATGACGACGGCAACGACAAAGAGGACAGAATGGAAAGCTGCAGTTGCTCGAATTAGGCTTGGCAGATTAGTTGTTGAGGAGTTGATGAAGGGTGTTGACTACTCCTTATGGGAGATCTATGAGCGGACTGGATGTGCAATGGATCTGCATTTAGAGGGGTCTGATGGAATTGATGGGGCGACTGTCGTGTTGTCAGGAGATAGCTACGCAACAAGATTTGCTGTGAGAGAACTGAGGACATTGGGACTGGTCGTGGGGAAGAGGAATCCGGGGGCAGAGTTGGAATGTGAGGTGAGGCCGTATACTCCGGAGGAAGCCTCGGCGTTAATCTTGGATCCTTCGAAACGAGTAACGACGGCGTTTTTCGACAGGCCGAGCCATCTACCAATTCTCGTGCATGAATTGCCCATCGAAGGCTCGTTAGAAACAGAAATTCAGGCTCCCCGAATTTGGACTGAGACGAAGTTCACTCAGTATATCGCGAAGTTGGCTCATGCCAAGTTATCTGATCACAAAACCTTCAAAATCTACCGCACACCGGATAGACGAGACAGCGTCCGGTTACAGATGATGATGGAGGCATTCACAAATGAGAATAGCCGCTCACAAGCTACCGTCTTTTCATATAGACTCGCAATTTCGGCCGCGTCACAGAGCTGGGCAGCTCATCGGGTGTATATGCATCATTTTCTAGATGTCATGGTCCGCCAGGGAATCCAGCCCACTACCGAAATATTCAACATCTTCCTACAAACAGCTGCGAAGCATCATAATCTTCGAAATTTCAACAAAGCTTTGCGACTCATGGCGTCCCATGGATGTGAACCGAATCTTCAGTCTTGGTTCCTGATGTTGAGGCTTGTCCAGACCGAGGAAGCGAAACGTCATGTTATTCGCGTTATGCATTCGGTGGGGTTGCTTCATGATTCCAGAGCACTGAGAGTAGTGGCTAAGGAAATGGTGTTCTTCGACACGTATAGGGCGTTACACGGAGAATTGCCATATGATGAGTCGACGACGTCGTTTGTGAAGATGACACAAGAGGCCTTGTTGAGTGATGACCCATTGCCTTGGGACAAGCACGATGCGGGAGAGTTAGCAGAGGGTAAAGCCCATGTTAAAACGGAACCCTGGAGTATGGAGGCGTCTGATCTGAAGGCCCAATTTAACGGTGCGCCGCAAGGTGGGCCCGACCAACCGCCGGATACTCAGACTCCATCCGACAAGGAAAGCCCTAATCAGATAGTCGATAATCTGTCTGAAACCCATTCCAATAGCCAGTCCACGCCCGAACCCGCAATCCTCTCTACCCTCAATCCGAAGACCGTCAAACCATCTCGCCGCCCCTTTGACCCCAATCCCTTCCTAAAACACCTCACCTACCTTTACGGCCCTGACTGGCTGTCCGCAACAGCCCTCCGCCAGATTATCCGGGTCATGTCTCTTCACCCTAACCCCCCTTCCATATCCACCTTCCTTTCTCATATCCCCTCTGAGAAGAAAAAGGACCCCGTCTTATACTCAACCATCGCTTCGGGCGCCCGGGTAACCGGAAACTGGTGGGTTGCCCGCAGCACACTATCAATGTGCGAAGATCTTGGCCTAGAATTCCACAAAATCTCCCTAACGCAATTATATATGATGGCCCGCAACAAAGGCTGGCCCAACACCCAATCCATCATCTTCCTCTACGCCGCCCTCACAAAAAACACAACCATGGCACTCCGCATGACTGCCGCCTTCGATTTCCGCTACCCCGACCAAGCCCTTGGTCCCTCTTGGTCCCCTCTTGGTCCCCGCCGCCGCTTTGCCATCCCCGCGTTAATCCCCTGGGAACTATTACCCTCTTTTCTTTCCCAGATCAAGCCGCCACCTACATCTCAATCACCTATTCTCCCCCTACGTAAGCTAATGGCCATATTCATCGACCTCCTCGACACCAATCTTCACACGCCCGACCGCCTGGTTCCCAAGGATTCCCTATTGACCCTTTTAACCATTGCACAATACCACGATGACACTCTTCGGTTCTCCCGAGACCTTGAGGCTGCCCGGGTTCCTAAGCCAGATACCCCAAATGTCCCAGTTATTGAAATCCCGCTGGTGAAAGCCAACGGAGATGGCACTGTTGTCAGGGTATTACGAATTCCAGTTCAGCAAACGCTGGCACTTCATAATGAAAGTTGGGTGTCTTTGCAAAACAAGGTTGAACAGATCCAGATCGCTGAAAGACAGGCGCAGGAGATCAGAGAGCAGAAGGCGAATAGGAAGAAGAGAAAGAAGGCTTTGGAAAGGGAGAGGAAGATGGAAGCTGGCGGTGAAGAGAGCCTTATTTAATTTGAACATCTTGTATTATTATTGTATCTTAAAGACATTGTACTATTATTGTATTATCTCAATTTCCCGAGTATCAGCAGGGTTTAGACATAGGTTTTGATAACCAATATATTTGGTTTACATGCACACAAATATCAATCATAATCACGTGACTAGTCTCCAGTTCGTAAGGTATCAATCAATGCCGTTGTAATCTCGTAAAGCAAACTAAAAAAAAAACACATACTCGAGCAACGCCACATCCACACCATGAATAATCCTCATCGGTATTGTGGGCAATACATTCTCACACTCGCCGTAAAGGAGTTATTCGGTTAGAAAGCAGGTTGGTATTCCTGTCTCCCCACGTTCAAACCCTCACAAAACCTCTTACTGCCTCATCCTGCCAGGCTACTTCTTTTCCTCAGACGCCTCCCTCTTCTCCCCTTCTAAAGACTCGGCAGACTCGATGACTGCAGTGGACGTCGCATCCGTGGGCTTGTCACCCTTGGGCACCTGACTCTGAAGATCCTTCTCCTCCTCGATACTATCGAACATCTCAGCTTCATCGTTATCCAGCGACATCTGGCTCTCGCTTCCGTCGCCCAAGAAAATGATTCTGCCGGGATAGTTGCCGAGACCGACACGGTTGCGCTTGCCTTGCTCGGCGTTGTCAGTCTCGTCGAAGCCGTGGTGGATACCGGGTCCCCGGAACTCAGCTGTTGGTCGCGACACCCACGTCAGTAAAATGAACACAAGGCTAAAATGAAAACACAGGCAGAGGGTCATGACGTCATGAATTAAGAAAGAGAAAAAGAAAGGAGAAAACAGATATTGTTCTAAGGCCCGGCGCGGAACTCACCGTACTCAGGCGGGGCACACGGGCCATCGCCCGCCGCAACCCGGTTGGCAATCTCCTCGTACCACTGCTCCTTGGTCTTGCCGTTGAGGATACCAATGATCGACATAGTCATGTTGTCGCAACCAACTCCGCCAGTCTCGGAATTAGAGGCAAGGCAGTTGTCCATCATGTTCTCGCAGATCTTGTCAAGATCCTGCTTAGCAGCAATGCCGCGGCGGACAAACTCCACCACAGCTTGGGAAGACTGGCAATCCCAGATACCTATATAGTGAGAAAGAAAGTTATTGTTAGCATAATGGTACGTCTCACTAAGCCTGTCTATCATTCTCTCCGCCTTCTTACCATCGCAAGCAATCACGAGGAACTCGTCGTTTTCAGTGAGCTCATGAATCTCCACATCGGGGAACGCCGTCACTATTTGCGCCTCAGGAGGGAGATCCGCGCTCTTCTTGAATTCGAAGTCACCAATAGCACGGGACAACGCCAGGTTCCCGTTAACACGGCCAAAATCAACAAAGCCACCAGCAGCGGTAATACGCGCCCGCTCCGAGTCCAGAGTAGGCTTATGGTCATCAGACATGGGCTTGGCACGGCCCTTGATGCCCAGAACACTGCGAGAGTCACCAGCATTGGCCTAGTTGAAGTTTGGTTAGTATGAGATAAGCTTTATCTTGGGGGATATCATTTGCTATACTTACGACATAAAGCTTGTTCCCAACGATCAACCCGACACAGGCAGTACAACCAGAAACCTCCTCGGAGTAGTGGGGGTCTGCTTCTTATGTTAGTCCAATGTCCTCTTAGTATGACTAACCCTTCAATTGTTACTTACCGCCGAGAATTGCACGATCGGTAGCCAAAAAGCAGTCCTGTAAAGCCTTCGCAAAGTCATTTTGCTTGAAAGCATCCTGTTTCACCAGGATCTTATGAAGGTGCTCCCCAGAGAACTGTGCTACACGGTCACCACCGTGGCCATCGAATACACCAAAGAGGGACATCTGCTCCTTGGTAGTGCTGGTCTCGCCTGTAGCGGCGAGAAGGTCGAGGATAGACATGTGGGCATCCTCCATGCTGATACGCCATCCCTGCATGGCAGAGACACCGTAAATCAGCTTAGAATCCTCACCCTTCTCCGACGTCTGTATCAATGCAAATACTGGTTAGCATGGCGTCCAACGTTCAAGATTAGATCTGCATGTCTGTTCATATCAACTGATATCCTCAAGAGCGCGATCAATGTTACAATGTCCCGAAAGCCATTCAATTCAGGGTCTTGGCTGATTTAGTCACTCAATGCCACATAATTCCCAACTGTATCTGACGCAGAGTGGACTACTCGGCATATATGACGTCGATAGTGGATGTCGACGTGGTCCATGCTGGTGATCCGACAGTCTGTTCTCTGATTTCCAGATTCACATAGGCTACCTTCGAAATACGTCATAGCGGTACCCGATAGAAGTCGAACGCCTAGGCCGACCAACTCGAAGGAACACAGAAAACACACGGCCCAGGCATAAGTGCGGAAAAAAAAGGCTGCATTGGCGCACAGCAATGTGGCTGCGAGAAGGTGGGCTGAAAATTTCGTGCGCAATCCGCCACTGTCATCTTAAGCTATGAGCCGAGAGCCCCGCGATGGGTCAGGTAGAGTATACCGGAAGGGCAGACGCCTTCATGACAGACATATCGTGGTCCATTTGTGTGCTATGCTTGGATAAGGATTCCATGGTCTATCGAATGGTTCTGGGGGGATAGTTCGTCGATTTGTGAGTGAGAGTATCGGCCGGGGGGGCGGATAAGGTTCGAGGACGTTTCCGCGCGGGGTTGCTGACACACGCATGAATGCAAGAGCCCAGCAAAAGCAAATTGGGTGTGTATACAGTTGGGAGGCCATATGGTTCCAGTCAAAGAGCCAATATTAAAATAGTATCAGAAACAATGGCCTCGATATATTCAACAAATCCAAGATGCAGCCAGCATCGCAGACATAGTGAGACAGTGGTACGGAGAACAGAATAAGTGGTAGCATAAGCCCACAAGTATCAAATCGATCGAATCCAGGCAGCGGCGGATCTCAGGGAGGCTCTGGTCCATTGGAAAAGAGGGGGTGGATTGCTGCTGGTACAAGAAGACAAATTTTCGGGTGTATAGAGATGTATGGCATTGCACTTGTGGCTCTAGCAATGGGACCGATCGCGCTCTCGGGTTGTCACGAACAGAGGATATGCGGACATGATTAGTATCGGTAGACGTGATTATGGGCTTACCTTCTCGACGACGGGCTCAGAAAGCGTCTGACCCATGATGTATGTGTATTTGAATGTGTGGTCGGTCGCGGGTGGCGATTAAGATAGGTGGGATTAAAGGAGAAGATGAAGATTTGATGGATTTGGGGAAGGACAGGATGGTGTTGCGAGAGCAAGAGAGTGGGCCACAGAACCGTAGTCGTCAAAACAGCGACAGATGGATGGATTGCCTCTGTTATCCGTTGCTTTGCTTTTGCGTTCTATTGCGTGCTGAAAGTTAGTCGAGGGGGCAGGTTTACAGGCCCTAATTCTAACTAATAGTTAGTTGGCACAAAGACATAAGGAACAGCTATGTGATAGTCAACCTCTGACAAGGACGAGCTAGGCCTGTGCTGTTCCTGGGGCGGGGCAGAACTGACGACAGGTCAGGATGTGCTTGGTTAAGATTAGAAATGGGCCCAAGGGAGCACTGGGCAAAGACAAAAACGTTCTCGGTAATGTAGCTAGGTATGGGTGTATTGGTATGGGGAAACAGCCACGACGAAGGAACAGAGTGAGATGATGCAACTGCAAGGACAAAACGATATGGCAGACACTTCGCAGACGACCTCTGTGCAGATGGTAGATTAGCTCAGAAGACTGGCTGTGGGATCTGGGATTCGGGGGCGAGGGGTAATGGAAGGTCTGGCAACCAAAAGCAGTAAATCGAAAAGCAGGATTCTACTGATAGAATAGCAGGATATGGTTGCTATTGTTGGAGAGCCAATAACAAGCAATGAGACAAAAGCTAGTGTCTCCAATAACGACGGGTGGCGTAGAATACAGGCGACTACGTCTAGTATTGGGCTCATAGGATCAGATATGTGGCAGGGTCAGAAAGCGTGGGGCCTCTTTTTGAAGAATGAGGTCAGATTTTGTAATATGGCCAACTTAGTCAAAGACGGTGGTGAAATCACGGGACCTAAGGACGGCATAATAATTTTCCAAATCATTAATCTCCAGTTAATGAATCATATGCTCTGAAAGGTGGTTTCAACAAGGCGCAGAGTCGCAGAGGACTCCAACATCCATCGTCATCACCAGGCCCTACTCAAGCCTCGCGGAAATCAATGTATCCGAGCATCAATGCCCCCTCACAATAAATGGCAATTTTGCTGCGCCAGCTGTAGTCGCGCAAATAACTATATCGCACAATCACGGATATATAAATCTACCAATTCTTGGATATGAATGAATTTGCCAGCTGTCTATAGCCCTCTCTTCAGATTCCAAATTCCAATGAACCAGATCTGTCTAGACATCCACAAACACTCGTTGGCTAGGGTTGCGAACAAGCATGGGACTCTCTAACACCCGAATCTAAATTAGCAACCTCACGATACACACTTGAGCCGTTAAGTCATATAGTATCTGGCTCTCTGTTAAGTTGGGGTAAGTAGGTGATTAAGTTCACGAATCGGCCTAGAAACTAAAGCTTGACCAAACACGACCAGAATGTCTCAGGACTTACATTTGATATCTTGGTGTCACAAGAGTAGCAGCTGGTCGTCAAGATGTAGGCACATCAGCCAGATAGATTGCAGCGTAGTGATGTTCGGTAGATTAAATTCAGGAAACTGGAATAGGGCGGTCACGGCGATGTAAATCGCAGAGCGGATGCCAATGTCTAATTGGCAGAAGGGAATATATGTGAGCAAGATCTATATTGAAAGGACAGCCTTATCAACATCGATAGGAAGACTTTTCCATCTTGGACGGCAATTTACTGGTTCTACAGGCAGTTTCCTCACAAACTGGCAATACCTCAACCTCCTTCCATGACATCATTATACTCTAAATGTCCCTTCCATCATATTGTTGAGGTTTTAAATAACACAGCCGTCTGTATAACCCTTGAGTTCAACAGGTTTTCCGAGACTAGGGTCCTGTGCGGTATTGCTTGCTGGTTGTGAGCGTAACCCGCTCAAAAATTCATCCCGTCTTGCCAGTTTCACCTACCCTGATTGCGGGGGCGGGGAAGATTGTTGAGTGGGAGACAAACCATGGACCGTACTTCTCAATTCCAGCCCCCAGCCCACAGAATCACTTGGTTGAGTCGATGCGGAATATGGGATGTTTCCAGATATAACCTATTGAATCTACATGAGACTTTATGCATTCAAGTTGAGACGCACATCTGGCCTTCACTCTAGCAAGAATAGGACAAGGTCACGAGGCCATAGGGCAAGCCTCTGTCTAGGGCCACTCTTTATCCTTTAACTAGCCTCGCCAATCATAATTCGAGATTCAGATGTCGCGTGTGTTTCTAGGGGTATTGAGTAGATTGAATTGAATCACACCATAATGAAGACTTGGCTCTAGACCATCTCACTAGCCGCCAGCCGTTCACTATTCTAGGGGCCTCGAACGAAAATCCCGCCCTGGGTTCATTGTTCTCATAATGAGTGGCTAAGTCCGTGCCCTCCTCTCCACCGAGCATTACGACATAATTTTGGAGGGCCTAGTTGCCTGTAGCAAGACAGGCTAATATTGGTACGGGTTGGATAATAGTGGATAGCAATGGAACCAAGAATAAGTGTAAATTGGTTTTGAGGTTAAGATACATAAAATAGTATTGAGCCGCTGCTGTGAGACATACCTACATACATGCTACTTTCTAATACAATCATCCGTGGTATCAAATATCTACAGATCGCTTAGTCACACTGTTAGTTTATGCTATTCAATCTCATTCTCAACGGGTACTCCCGGTGAATCCGCCTGTCATGCATTCAGCACAATAGACATTACCAGGTCAACGTATGTCGTTCCGGCCCAGCAGTGAAGTAGTAAAAGTACAGATTTATATTAGTGTAAAAGAATAATATGATGCGATATGAAAATATTTAAGAAACACCATGCAAACAAACTAAAATCCATCGCTCAAAAGATTGATATCGTGATATGGCCAATATTTGCTTCATTCTTCAGTTCCTTCCCAACTTGACAATTACTCCACGTCCCCCAAATCTTCTTTCGTTGTTTCTAAACAGGGTATCACGAATTACAGTGTATACAAAGCCTCCAATACTCAATCTCCTCGTCTTGTCTTCCATACCTCTTCTTCAAATAAACTCCGGCTGTGATTCAATTGAATTAAGTGTACTCATCGACTGAAACTCTCTCGCAGTTGCAAATGAATGCTTCGATGATGCCGTCTCTCCAAAGTCCAATGGTGGCAACTCCAAAGACGGATCGCCCGCACTCGTGGCTATTGAGACATCGGGATGTTCATATCCAATGGGAATTGACTGCATGAATTCATCACTAATGCCCGACAATCCTGATGACCGCCGACTGTTCATCTTCCGTCGGGTTGACCCTGATGAGCTCGCTGTTGTCCTCCTGCGGTCCTCACCTCTTATCGAACCCTGCAGAGGTCCCATCCCCGTCGCCGTAAATGGTCTAGATTCCATCATGGGGACAGATCGTCTTGTGGCTTTCGTGGCATTACCACCGTAGAGATCTCTGTATGGTATATCCAAAAGCTCTTTTGACGCTCCCGACTTTCTGTTGTCGGATGACACTCCATACACCTGGTTTTCCTTGCCATCCATCATCTCATCAATATTGTCATCAGATGGCTGCCTATGCTTCTCGTTCAACCTTGGACCCAAAGATGTCTGCCCATTCCCAAGTTTCCCAATGCTGTTACTCAACCCCAAGCTTCCGCGAGCATGAGCGGTATTCCGCCTACTAGACTTCCTATTAACAGGAGACTCTAGAGGCGGAATGTAGCTGAAATATGGTCTCTTAGGTGGCTTAGGCAAGTTGTCAAGTTGAGCTAGGGATGGACGCTTGGATTTTAATAGATCCGTAGGCTCAACATCATCGGGATGGGGCCTACTGTCGGGCCGGATAATCACAACTGATGACATTGGGCGAGATCCAGGTCTCATGTGATCCAGGATAAGTGGTGGTAGATAGGCCGGCTTAGGCGGAGATGGTGACGGAGACCGGGACGCAGACTCGCGAATAGAAGGGAGAGCTTCGGAACTCGGGAGATCGGGAAGAGACCTTTCAGTTCCAAGCCGCATCTTAGGCAATTTCTGAGACTCTACTGAGATAGGGGAGAGAGCCTCCATATCACAGTGGTCCTGGTCAAGAATATCAACCATAGATACATCTCTATCTGATGTATCACCAGCGCCAGTTACTACTTCAAGTTCACCATTCTCTGAGATATGAGGGAACGAGCCCAAATCTTGCAGCGAAGGAGTGGTCCGATCAGGGCCGCGGCGAACTGAAGTAGCAGGATCCTCAGTGTACCAGCTAGAACGATTGTCTTCGACTATAGGCACAGTTTGGAATGTCAAATCACGACCTAGGTTGGAACGAGTCGGAATATATGCCTTAGATGGTGACTGCGAAGTTCCATCAATAGTCACCCATGACTCGCTGCGACCAGGACCTAGTTCACTGTAGGTTCGTAACGTCTGGCGCTCTGGCAGGTCACGAGCCATATTGGAATCAGACCGAACAGTGCGTAAATGGTTATCGAGATTCCGTGGTGTATAGTTAGAGCGTTGGGCGTTGAAGGGGAAGTTATGGATGTCCGACTCTGTAGGACTGTTTCCGAAAGATGTACAAGTATCAGCACGGCAAAGGTCAGGCGGAAGAGGGCCAGTGATTTCTTCAATAAATATCGTCTTTGGCCGGGGATTCTGGCGACGACGGTGCTGAAGAAGGCAATAGATCATTATCGTCATCATGACAACGCAAATTATTGGGAGGATGATCACAAGGGCAAGCTGAGCCTTGGTAAGCTTATCTTTCTTAGAAGATGCAGATCCGGAGTTATATGGTGAGACATGAACCTGAGCAGTAATGGCTTGCTTGACACCACTGAGTGTCTGGGAGTTTGCGGTGATGGCCAATTGGAAAATTCCCTCGCTCAGAGACTCTGGCGCAGTCCCGACAAGCTTAAGGCCGTCCACGCTGAGCCAGGACTTGTCAGTTGTGATCGAAAGGGCGACATCAGAGGCATTAGAGACATAAGGGGTGAAGTCAAAGTTTACAGTCTCTCCAGCCACAACTTCTATAGTGGGCTGAGTGTTGATGAAGAGACCATCAACCAAGTTGATGACAAACTGGACGCCGAGCACGTCGGACAAAGTATCTTGAAAATAAATGAGGAATTTAGTAGACTTGGCATCGCTGGGAGGTGATCCCGAAAGCCTCCAGGTTTTATTATCAAAAGTAAGCCAGGACGGGACCCCCTCAGTCTTCACAACAAGACCAGACCGAGGTGTCACCAGGGATCCGTCGAAGTATATTTGCTTGACAAGGTCTGAATAGTCGATAGGGCTTCCATCCTTAGTAACGTTAAGCACAATCAACGGGTCCGTCGAACGGAGTTTCCTAACTCCGACAGTGATATCGAAATCCAAGGCAACGCCGGAAAATCCAGAGATATCCGACGCTACGAACTGCAACCCGAATATTTGCGGCGGTGAAACAAGTGATTCAAACGGCGGGGTTGTTCCAGAAAACCTTTGGGTCTTGGTATCAAAATGAAGCCAAGCAGGCAGTGGACTCCCATCACTGGAAATGGCATAATACTCAAGGGAACCATCGTCGGCATATGAGAAGGTCGCGGGATCAAACGAGAAGTTGAACGGTGCTGATGGGTAGTAAAGCAGGCTTCTCGGTGCCGAAAAGTCACCAAAGCTGGCCATCTGATCTTCGAGGGGTTTCAGGAGGGTTGGCGCGGCACGTTTAGAAACGGCTAAAGTTGCCTTCATCTCGGCAGTGCCATCGGCATCTTTGGCAACAATCTTGAAGTCAACGCCTGTTGTATCAGAGCCAGAGGGGATGATATTCGCTGGCGGGGTCCCGTAGAGACGGCGGGTTTCCGGATCGATGGAGAGCCAGGAGGGGGCAGATGATAAGGCGTAGGTGATCTTGGAGGAAGATGTAAAGGTTTCTGAGGACAGAACGTAAGAATACTTTGTGGCGTTGCGGGCAGCAGGTGGTAGCTGCGAGTTGAAGGGGAAGGAGGGTGAAGGGGCTGCGGAGATGAGTGGGGCGAGGAGAAGTAATAAGATGTTCATGGTGTGTATGTGTGGGTGTGTGTGTGTGATTATTATTATCTGACTGTAGGCATTAGATATGGACTGTGAGTGTATGTATGAACAAGCTGGCTGGTGGTTATAGTAGAGGTCTTGGGTGTCTAAATGAAAGGAAGCCCCAAGGCAATACTCTATAGTCTGTTTAAATGAAAGAATATAATAACAAAATCTTTATAAGCCTAACACATCTTTAGAGAGAGGTCAGACGAAAAGCAAGACTCGGAAACAAGGCATCCCCATCGGGATATTTTATCTTGATATCACAACTCGACCTTCGCCCCTCGCTATCATCACGTTCCCCTTTGTCCACACTAATCCAGGGACCACCAATATTTTTCCGCGTTCCAGGAATGTCTTTGAGATAGTCTTCTTCGCTCATGATCATCTATGATTTCGGGACCCCAAGAGGGCGGGAGAGAAGAGCTTGAGGGACGAGGCGAGGATTCAGTGGTGATTATGGAATGTGTTCTCTCCATTCCATAAAGATTAGGGAATGTGTTGGTATGGTAGTGTATCCGAGGGAGGCTTATTCATAACTGTGGAATGGACAAGTAGAAGGACAGTCTGATTGGTTGAGAACCCATAATCGCTGTGCTTTTTGTTTACTTAGTGGTTCATAGTTACTCCATTGTGGACACTTTTAACACAATTCCGCATTCTTGCGTTTGATCATGTTAGCCTGATTCTTATCCTATCGTAGATCTCTGCCCCCATTGTCCCGATTCCCCTCGGGTATCATCCCTAAATTCACTTGAGCTTGCAGTAGTGTCCAAAAACCATGCTCCCTACCTAGGTCCTTGGTATACTTTCGAACTCGATATAGGGAGTGATATTGTCATAAATTTATTATGGGAGATTACTTGAGGGTCAATATATTCAGCTAAAGACTCAGATAAAACAGCTGACTTACATGTGCTAGGGTATGTATTATTTAAGGGTTTACAGTGGAAGTTCAACTAGTGATTGTCTAATCTTTAGCGCTAGTATCGTGGTACCTTCCGAATATGGGAAAATACAACAGAGACCCACTTGCATTTTGGCGGGGGCAGGAGCTTGTATGACAACAGCAGATTCTCATACACCGCCTAAAACATACTAATTATCATAGTAGACAACAAGATCATTACTTCTATTCCCCCTATTTGCTAACACCTCCTTGAATCTTGACGCCCATTACAGTCTGTATCTGCATTCATCCACTCTCGCTATCGCCAGTTTCTTAGTCTGCGTCACATACAGATAATTTCCGTCCAGCCTGAAGGGCCAATCTTGATAACCTTCTGATAGTGTGCTTACTTCGATTCTATATCTCATTATCTTAGATATTGCATATACTATCGATACCCTCATCCTTTCCCTCGACCATAAATCTAATTAGCACAATCCCCATCTCACCGCCAACGATGGCTACCGCCATACTATCAACTGACCCTACAACTCTCCTATCCTCACAAGACCTTTCTGGTCCGTCCGAATCTACTCGCTCTCGTTCCCGCTCCCTCTCCCCTGAATTCCATCCTTTCACTATCACTCAAGACCTCGTTGCCCTCCCTGTCTATCAAGCTGCCACCATTCGTACATTTACATTTGACAACTTACTCCGCACCCCCCTTCAAATAAATGTCAACCCCGCCAATGGTTGCGGCGGTCTGACCTGGCCCTCCGCCGACCTTCTCGTCCGCCATCTCCTCCGCACCCAGAGTGATGTCCTCAAACACGCCCGCATGTAAGTACCTGTTCAGTGACCATCAATACGTGAATATGAATCCTCTGCGCTTTTGAAACGGAAGTTATTGCATATCCGTGAGAGTCATGCATTCTCCAGCCAATAATAGGACCGGCATGACTTGGATCCTCCCGTGATTACAAGCCGGGATAGTCAGCATATGCTGTGACCCCTATTACACCCATGTCGACACGGCATTTGTTAACATGACATCTTATAGCCTTGAACTTGGCGCCGGTGGCGGTATTGTCGGGCTGGCTTTGGCCTTGGCTCTCGGTCATGAAAGGCCGGTAGATTCCCCTATCATCATGACGGACTTGGATGAAATGATAGATCTGATGGATGATAACATCGCCTTAAATGGGCAACAAGGAAAGGCCGTATCCCAAGTTCTGAGTTGGTAAGTTGACTCCAGGAAATATTAGTGGCATAGTTTTTGGCGAATGAGGCCTATGGGTCATCTGCAGGCATCCTCTTATTTACCGTACCCATAGTTCCTTTTGTCTATCGAGTATATACTAACATACAAACCTTAGGGGTGGACCTCTTCCACAATCCATTGTCAAGCATTGCCCGAATATCATTCTGGCCGCAGATTGTGTCTACCTTGAAGCTACCTTCCCTCTACTTCAACAAACTTTGCTTAATTTATTGGAGTTGGATAGCGAAGCAGTCATATTCTTCGCTTACCAACAACGTAGACATGCGGATGTTCAGTTTATGAAAAAACTAGTCAAGATGTTCAATACAACGACGATCAGGTTGGACCCTGAAGAGTCTAGAATGTTGGGTAAGGGTAAGAGGTTCATTCTTGAGCTCCGAGCTAAATGAGAGGTCTCTTGCTGGTTGAAGAGATACAAAGCTGGAGAGGTCCAAAGCAGCTGCTTAATCAGCAGTAATTAGTACCCATAGCCCCAAGTTCCTATATCCTTGATCTTGTGTCACATATTCTTCTAACCCTATTTATATCCAAGTATAACCCCAATATCAATTCACTACGTATCTATTCTGCATGCCCGAAAACCACTAATGCTATGATGTAACGACCCGGAACTCCACCGAATATTCACTCTTTCTTATTTCTCAGCAGCCATACCCGTGTACCCATTTGTGGCTTCCTCGGTATCCCTTATACCGGCTGTTGAGTGCCAGTAGAAACACATGTACGCAACGGCGCCACATATTCAATAATAACAGCCACCACCATGATACCACCGCTTTTGGGTATTCGGTAGACTAGCATATGCTGTGTATTTCATTTTACCAGATAGCCAGTCTTTAATTTGGAATCGATGTCGTCAGCTGGTCAGCGGCCGTGCTACGGGACGCAAGAACATGTTTTAAGATGGGTGGAGGGGTTAATGTGCTTGCAGGGTGGCGGCCTTGCGGGGAGGGGATACTATGTGTAAGCCAACAGACCATAGAAGATATTGAGAACCCGGTATTTTCCAAAAATTATAGTTTCTGTCGGATACTTTACCCGGCCAAATAGCAGGGGTTTCCTATTAGACTTTTGACTTATAGGTACTGATGTCCGCCTTACCAGTCCTTTCGTCAGTACGGAGTGGTTAGGTATCCGAAGACACGCAGAAAGGGTGTTCAGTATGAAACGTTGGGCTGAAATAATAGGTTGTCAGGAAAGTACAGGATGATTATGACAGAGACTATTTCTATACATGTCGCGACGTTATCCTTGGAGCTTGGAATTTGTTGATTTGGGCGTCGATGGAAGGTGATATATCGTGTTTTATGTGTGGGGACGGTGTAATGAGATGCATATTGGTGGCTCATGAATGTAAGAAGTACAGACAGTGGCTTGATATTATGTGTGTAAGCTGAGAAAACAACTACAGTAAGGCCATAACGGAGGGGTAAACACCGCAAGAGTTCGGGGAGCCAAAATATTAGTAGAAAATTGCCATCTTTGTGTGGCTGGATATTGACTGTGTAAGACAAAAGAAGCACCATACTAGCTCTTTGTCCCTTTGCCAGAAGACATGTCTTACGTCCCAATCTTACACTCACATCTACCGGATGAACTAAACTCAATCCAAGCCTGTCAAACTGCTCTCATTCCATGCCGCATACTGTAAATCACATGTTCGCTATACATGCCTCGTTCACGGCACCCACAACCCATCCTCTCACCACCCGTCCACAACCTCAAGCACCTGCAGCCCTCGGTCTCTAACCCAACAACTATTACCTCCGTTTCCCCGCCCCTTCCTGTTGTATCCCCACCATCCACTACCCGCCGACCAATTCCAACCCGTCATCATCGGCCCTTCCCCGAAAACAAGCCCCACAGAATATGAACACCCATTAGGCACCGTGTGCTAGACATCCATCAGTTAATCACGCAAAACGGCAATTGTGCCAGGCCGCATCATCACTTGGCGTCACCACCCCGACAGAGTTTTCACGTGAATGAGTAGCCAGTCGCTTCTGACTACCACTTACACCGCTGAAATCTCTCACATGGAAAACTCCTCGAGGGAAAAAAAAAATACAGCAAAAAAAAACCACTCATTATGCACGGCGGCGGGCCCTGACATCCACTTTGGTGTACCCACTTTGCCGCATCCTATTGGGCTTTTTTATTCTCTCCTCTCGTCTCCGGCCTGTTTGTCAGGCAATGGGGACTTGTGCATTATGTTGTTCGACTAAACATTGGCGAATGACTACCTCCAGCCGCTGTGTACCATCCGGGGTATTCGGATAGTCTTGGGCCGGGGTTAATCAGCTTTGCGAATGGGGAAAGTCCAGACATGGACGAAGTTGTCTACGAATCCACTTTTCTATGCTAATGTTACTCGATTGGTGATGTCTGTCGTTGAAGCCTAACTCAACATGGTAAGATAGACATGCACTTTGTGATGGGCAGCCCGGAGGGAGGATTCTCACCACATGTCATGTAAAGTCTAGAACTCATCGCGGTATTTCCTGGGAATGGGTACATATTTATGGACAGTCCAGGAACGAAGCCGAAGGTTGATGTATCGCCGGATATCGTTAGTTGATTGGCATTTGTCAGACAGTTTGGTGGCATCGTTTCTTCCGGGGCTAAAGTGGTGGGAGTTTATCGAGCTGTCTTGTGGGGTTATCCGTAAGGTAAATTTTTAAATACATGACAAGATAATATTGACATCATTCTAGTCTTTTTGGAAGAGACATTGGCAGATTTCTGGGAATATCTACTTAGTTCATCGGGGCCTGGGGAACTCGACGTCGATCAGATCGCTTAGACTTCTCGGGACTTGGGACACATGGTGGATTTTTGACTAGGCTTGTTGGAATGTAACTTTGCTGAAAAATCCAAACAATATTTTGCCTTATTAATTGGCTCACAGGGATTAACATTGACAAACAGTGTGTTGGCGTTCAACTCTATTGCCAAATAACTTCTTAGTTAGCCAATATCATATGATCAGCATTCCACGTACGCTCGCCAGTCTCTTCATACTAGAAGAAAAAAAAAGAATAATCATGGTTAGCAACGTACCATCCACCTGTAACCACAACAAGCGTTACACTTTCAGATGCTACCGATTTCCCGTCCTCTTCTGTAATCTGCCTCCTAGTAGACGCCAGCCCAATGTCAGCCATACCTAGGCCATCCTGTTCCTATTCCCAAAGCAACTCTATTACTCAACTGGGCCCATCCCCCTTGCATCTCTATGCAACCTCGCGGCTCACAGTGGCTGTGGATGAAGCCGATGGGGTTTTTTTTTTTGGATATGGTCTGTGGAATGAGCAAGTGTTTATGTCTATAGTTGACATGGAATGGAAGATCGAGACACTAATTGTCAATGGAATAGACAGTTGGCCAAACGATCTCAATACAAGAGTTGTTGCTGCTATTAAAACATTATTTCCTCTGGTAGAGCCTGGCTAAATGTATGCCTTGTATACATTATGCAGCCCTCACAGTTCGGTAAACCTGCTGCAAGTTCCGTGCGTAACGATGGTTACCTGGCCATCTTGACCATCCATTAGGGAAATATCAGGGCTACTAAAGTGTTTCAAGTGGTTGTTCTGTTCGTTTAAGTTTTCTCAAGTCGCTGACCTAGTCGACAACTTACTAACATTATGGTGATCGTGAAAGCAAACAAACTGCCCTTTGACATGTGGACAACCAAACTACCGTTTAACATCTCAGCCAACAAACCATCACTTCTTGCCCTTTGACCGCCAACCCTCAAGCCCTCGGTAGCTTATGCAATATTCTGATCCACTAGTTTGATGCATCACTCACCAATACAGCTGCCTCCGCCCACCGCCTCCGCCCACCGCCTATTCATCCCCACAACATGTACTTCCCAGCTCAACTGAGAAGAAGCCGGAAGAAGAAAAAGAAGAAAAAATCAACTAATATCCACCCAAAATCACACATCGGCCCTGTATGCAGGAAATATGCATCCCGGTTCCTCTGCTTGTTCTGCGTTGTACCGGGAAACCCCCCGGAACGTGAGCTGGGCGTATTGGGCCCCACAGGTACAAACAATATACAACGTCGCTTTTATTTTTTCAATTTTTTTATCCCTTGCTTTTTTTCAACGCCAGGATCATAAAGATGTCATTCTTGCTCTATTCAAAGACAATAGAGAACAAGGCATAAAGTATTTGTCCACTTTGTTTGACAAATGGATGAGGGGATTTGTGGGTGAGATGGTGGAAAGAGGTGGGTTTTGCCGAAGAGGAACGGGTAAACGGATACGTAGTGGGGGTGGGGAGGAATTGAGAAAAATATCGTGGGTGTGGAGATTGTAGGCAGACATAAGTCGGTGGATTATCGTTTGGTACGGTCCGAGGGCAGTTGTATTTTGAGGGGGACAGAGCGAAATACGAGAGAGCAGATCTTATCAAGAAACAATATATGGTATAGTATGGTCACGGCTAGGGTTATTATACATGACACATACCATGTATGTGTGTGTGTATTAGGCGCTTGTGGTTAGCAGCCAGGACAAAATCAGGATTTTTCGTAGAAGCGCCCACTACACTCTAGCCGACTTTGAACACCCCTTAACTACACTCGTCAGACGCCGTAGAATATCGTAATACTCATCAGGTATTTCTCATCAACCTCAGTCACTAATTGCGTGTAGTTACAGCTTCACGGACAAACGCTCACATGCAATTGGCTCTTTGAAAATTCCTACATGTTTTGCAATTAGCTAAGTTAACAACCAATCCTCATCCTCATCCCCACAACGATCTAATATAATTCATGATTCTCTAACCCTCCTTGTAATTCTGTTAACTGCACCTGCAGCAACAATGCCGTCTGAACTGCAAGGGCAAAGGAAGGACAAATCCCAATGCAATTTTGTTCGTCTGCCTGCTTTTTAGGAGGCTTACTTCAGCACAGGGATCGATTTAGTGTGATGAGGGCTGGGATAGGCTATAGAAGAGACTCTTGAGGCTGGGACCTGAACGAGCTGAGCAAGGGATATATCGTGGACGCGGGGAGCGAAGGAAGGTTTCGAGTCTAAGCTTTGAAGTTTGAAACTATGATATTAAGGACTGGATCCTGGTTGTGGGTGGATATTGGGTGCGAAGGGAGAAGGTGGAGTGTTCAAAGGGCTGTTATTGACTCAGATATTACATCTGACATAGGGACGTATAGTAAGCTTATAAGTTGGTATGTGTAAAATAAAAAGGGAGAGGCTGCCAAATATTCGGAGAATGCATATGTGCTATACTCAGAAGTAATTGTCACTTCGCCCATCATTATGCCTTGATGCTATTCTAGGTACCGCACAGGTCACCCAACCTCAACTTAAACATCCAGGTCCCCCAATGAATACGAGCTAAATTTCCCTGACAACCTGCCATCTTCATTCCGATCATCCTCTCCTAAGCAACCCATAATGTAAATCAACCTAAAAAGAACATGACATGCTTTCTAAGTTAGGCCGTAATACGGAGCCTCATCCCAACTAGTTCTCGCGGCAGTGCAGCAATATCCCCGAATATTTCATTGACTTGGCCCTAAGACTTCACTTTGCCCTCGAATGCTGCCAGGTCACCCAAGAGACGTTCCAGGGTTAAAATAGCAGGGCCAGCGGTCTGTGTGCAGGACAACCCGATGAAAATATCGAAAGGCGTATTGAAAGAGGCAGCCCGAGTTACCCAGATGACTGAAAGCTGAGTGGTTAGGATAGGGAGTTGCGATTTAGCCGATTAAAATATTGTCAGGGTTAGGTGGTGGCGAGGCCGTCATCTGGCTGCTAGTGGAGACTCTAAGAAGAAGAAGGAGGAGGGAAGGTTGGACGGGTTGGGAGGTTATGCCGAGAGGAGTTACCAAGAAGATGACGAGACGACCACCTATAGGTGAGACATTAGAAGTCTGCAATCCGTTAATACGCTGTCAATCATATATAATCCTGAGCTCTAGATTAGTGTTAGCCTTATCGATGTTTATATCGCAACTCCAAAGCTAGGAACAATCTGCACTTTGGACGTTTACCGCGCGTGAATTCGTATCCTATCCTGACCCGGGCAAGAAGCACTGCCGCTTCAAACAAGGCTGTAATTCATACATCTGGTCCTGGCTCTTGTTTCCTCATATGCCCCAGCCCAGTGACGAAAATGGTGGCGGGAAGATTTGATTGTGCTTTCGTGTACTAATGGCTGGCTGGCAATGCACGTACACTGCGTGCACTTTGCCACAGTTGCGTGAGTCTGTTTGTGCCCTGTTGTACTTTATCGAGTCGCTAGATGGCTTGAGCGTTTAGAAGATCTGGATGTTTAGACGTGATGATTGACTTTGTGTGCTTCTATGAAAGACATGTTGCTGAACGCATGGTGCCCAAAGTATATATGGTGATCTTAGAGATACACAAGCACACTCATTATGCACTGTAAGACCTCATGTAGTCAATAGCTTCAGTTGCTACAAGCACTAAATTCTTGTGCTACAGGATCCCACAGCTCTGTACTTGTGCAAGAACACACTAATGGCCACTATAGACAAAGCTAAACACCCACTAATTGAATCTCACCAATATCTCTCCCATCAACCCTAACCACATTCTGGATGCACACACTAAAACCCATGCTTATTGGCTCATGGCTGCCACTGCACTCCACCATCCCCACTAAAATCCCAAAGGAATAAGTGGCCCCTGGCTAACATTCTTCCCCTGTCACAATGATGGCGGGACCCCTGTTTCTTGGGACTGAAGGAACAGTGCGCACGAAAGAATGATTCGCCCATCACGAATTTAATCCTTGAATTTTTCTCAAGTTGTCCGAGACGAGCTACTCTTTTCATAGCGGCGTGTCGCGGATTGAGTGGAAAAAGGATACTATTTAGCCCGATCAGGGTGGCTCTCGGTCATCAGAAAATATCTCTAGCCTTTAGAGTCGCTGTGGCTGATTTTAGAAGGAGGTAATTAGATGATGATTATTATGACAAAGATCGTGGAATCGAAGACTTCACTTTGAGAGAACTGCATCGAAATTATATCTTCATCTGTATGAGAATCTAAGACATTGACGCGTGGAGGTATAGGATGTCGGGGTTCCCTTTGAGAAGATCAGCAAATCAGCTATGTAATAGAAGCCATAGTCTATCTAGCGATTCTGGATACCACGCGTATTCTCGACCGCCGACGAGCTTCAAAGGAACACCGTCGGGCCCGTTAGAAGAGATTAATAGAGACACCCCATGACTAACCCCATCCGTCCCAGATTCTTCTATTCCTTTCGCTCTGGTAGTCGCCTGGCTACCTGTTAGACAGGTGACTTCTTGTGTACATAGTAGAGTCAGATGCTTGTATTGCTAACCAGAGATGCGCCCAAAGACACAACTTCTAGACCTCACGCCTCTCTACTAGTATATGCAAGGACCCAGCTAACACCGTACGCTGGGTTCGCCCCCGTTTAATCTTTTAGAGTCCGTTCACACGCCCCCCTCGTTGGTCCAACACTAAGATGAGAGAACGTGCTCCCGACCCGGCCACATCCAAAGAGGGTAATGGGCCTCACTTCAGCCAGCCCATTTTGTGAATATAAGTCCCGGGTCTCCGCCGCCGAAATCTCATGTTTCTACTTTTCCTTTTACTCACCAAACACAGTCTTTGATACTACACTCTTCACTTTCCATTCCTTGTTTGCTTTTGCTTGCAATTGTCAGTTGTAAAGGCCAGCCTTTCAACCCATTACTTTCCTTCAGAAACCATCGTGCTTTGAGACCGGATCTCCTACACTCATTATCAGACTCGTCTGTTATCATTATCACCGCCTTGTGAAGATTATCTTTTCGTTTATAAAAAAAAAACAACAATCACTAAATATACACCGCCAACATGCAGTACTCTCTGATCGCCTCTTCTCTCCTGGCTGCTGCCACCGTTCTGGCCCAGCCTGCCCACCGCAACTCTCACCAGAACATGCACAAGCGTCACGCCGCTGCCCAGCAGCACGCCGCCCGCGACATCAAGACTGAGGTCGTCTACGAAACGGCCTACGTCACCCAGATTGTCTGGGCTGACGAGGAGGGTGTCTACTCCACCGAGCAGCCTTCTGAGCCTACCACTGACGCTAAGTTCTACGAGTCGGCCACTACCACCGCCGCTGCCGCCTCCACCACCGAGTCGGTCGCTGCCGCTGCCGTCCCGACTAGCTCGTCGGTGTACGTTGCCCCCACTCCTTCTTCTAGCTCCGTCTACGTTGCTCCCACCACTTCCTCGAGCTCCGTCTACGTTGCTCCCACTACCTCTTCGAGCTCCGTTTACGTTGCTCCCACCACTTCCTCTAGCTCCGTCTACGTTGCTCCTACTACTTCTTCGAGCTCCGTCTACGTTGCCCCTACCACCTCGTCGACTTCCGTCTACGTCGCTCCCACCACTCTTGCCACCTCTACTGCCGCTGCTGCCTCCACTGCCGCTGCTCAGTCCTCTTACGAGGCTGGTGAGACTTACGATCCCGCCAAGCTCACCTACTACGCTCTCGGCCTGGGCTCTTGCGGTTTCGATGACAGCGGCAAGGACAACACTGACTACATTGTTGCCCTTTCCCACGAAATCATGGGCCCCGTTTCCAACGGTAACCCGTACTGCGGCAAGACTGTCAAGATCACCGGTGGTGGCAAGACTATCTCTGCCACCATTCGTGACAAGTGCATGGGATGCGAGGCTACCAAGCTTGATGCTTCCGAGCTCGTCTTCAAGGAGCTTTTCGGCTCCCTTGACCTCGGTGTCGGTCAGATCTCTTACACCATCGAAGCTTAAGGAGTGATTTGACGCAATGGATATATGCTTTGATCATCAGTTTCTTGCATGATTTAACGACCACGATTTTCACTTCTTAGCTAGGCGGGTTTATTGGCGGGTTCTCCTTTCTCCTCAATCTTTTTAGGTTGGGGGCGACGCGCCTGGTATCTTCCACCCCCTCTACGCTCTCTTTTCTCCACCTTTTACTTTTACACCCAGGATACCACAGGAAACACCCGGCGGTTGACGTCTCTCCGCCCTTCCAGTTTTGATTTTTTTTTTTGCTTATATATAGAGAACGGGATTCTTTCTAGCCATCCAGAGCCACTGCATGGCTAGTCAGCTAGTCCCCGAGGATACAGATCGGATCGATTGTTGTTGGGTTATTTTATGATTCTTGTACATAGCTTAAACATCTTGCGGCCCCCTCACTCGTTTGAGGGCCCAAGGTGAATATATGACTGAGAAAACGGTCTCTTTTGAAATTATACTGTCTTGGCCTATGTGAATATTTATGATTTGTAATGTTTCTATTGTTGCAGAGTTAGTTCGATGTACTTGGCTTGTTTGCAGTAAACTATACAGAACAGCCATCTGTGTTTCCCATATAAATCAACCTTAAAAAAAAAAGTTAATCATTTTCTAATCTTCAGCCCTATATTTTACTTTCACGGGTAGTGTCTGTATCCTGATATACATCAACCCCCATAACACCAGCACCACACTATCTTAAACAATGGGGTCAATGAATCAAAGTTGAGTTATACACACCAAAAAAAAAAAAAAAAAGAAAGGCCAATATAAATACAGCCTTGAAACTTCGACTTAGGTCGAAAAAAAGGACAAAAAACAAGCTCAGAACCGGAGTCGAACCGATGACTTTAAGAACTGCAGTCTCACACGCTACCACTGCGTCATCTGAGCCTGTGTCGCTGTTATCTAGTTTAGTACTATAAGAAGCTTTCGGGGCGAGCGGACTGATGCCGGGGAAGCAGACCGCGAAGTCTGGTGTACACAAGAAAAG